>CAKALU010062406.1:0-73670 GCA_916700995.1 Hozukius guyotensis | reverse complement strand
CATTTTCTGCTACTGAACCTTGAATATTGGTTGTAAAGACACTTTTAGTTGTGAAATTGAAAGTATGTATTCATCATGGAAGAGGAGGGCAGTTCAGGAAATAGCTGAATAGCCTCATGTCAGCTCAACAATGTGGGAGATTTTTTATAAAGATCTTTTGATTAGATTATTGATTAAACTATGTAACAAAACTAGTCAATAAGTATTACTAACTGCTTCAATCCCAGCAGAAGGCCACTGAAAGAAACAGACAGGTAAAATCAAAATAACAGGTTGTTGCATGCCATTAAGTTTTGTGGTGCTAAAAAAAGAGCTACTAAGAGCAACAAAAGTGAGTGACTCCCGATAGCTTCCAATTTTAATCTGTGATTCATTACAAAGTGAGAAACTTCTGTTGATTTATGTTCTTTGGTTTGGGAATATAGGAAACAGATTTTGACTTTCATATCCTTTCTCACAATAAGTTATAACTCAGTATTTTTATATAGGTTTGTCAGTTTCAAGTGTTTAATTATTCAGAACTCAGTTTTGGTGACTAAATGTCCAATGGATTGCTTACTTAAAGCTGCAGTGGGTAGAATTGGAGCAAATGATTTAAAAAATGTATTTTTATAAAACTGTCACTATATCCTGACAGTGCATGTTTGTGCACATTTGAGGTGAGAAATAGGCATTACAGTAACAGAATATTGATTCATATTTGATCAGCGCTGCCTAGTTTGACCGTTTGATCAGAGTTTGTGAGTGATTGACAGCTGCCTCCGTTGAATGAACAGCCAATAGGAACGCTCTCTCTCTGAAATGACTTGTCATTGGCCAAAGTAGATTTTTTAAAGCCTGAAAACAGAGCCATGAGGAGGCGCAGAAGCCTAGTTTTCTCTCAGAACACTTGAACTACAATATGCTGAAAGGTTATTATGGATTTTTTGCCCAATGATGCCAAAAATATTCTGCCTGCTGCAGGTTTAAATCATTAAATTGTGTTAATTAGGAACATTGTATGCTAATTTGCATATACTTCCCAGCATGCATTGCATTGAGGCTAAAATTCTCCAAAAATCCTTTTTTTTTTGGACTTTTGCACTTCAGATACCTCCTGCACCCTTGTCATGAAAGGCACTTGAGTCACAAGGGTCATATTGACTGTTTACTGCCTAAAGAAGGGATGCAAATCCTTTCGTTCATCCACTGTAATTCTTTTGAGTACATATTCAGAACACTCAATGGCTGTGGTTTGCATCATCCAGGCCACTTCAGTAGGGCCGCACATGTTGTTTGTTAACGGTCCTTCATTGTGCCGTCTCATTTGATACAGTAGACCCCACCTACAGTATCTGGTGCTCAAGTGCGTAATGGTTAAGTGGTTGATGATGATGATGGCTTGGCCCTTTTTATAAGTGAGCCACAAGATGACTACTCGAGCACAATGAATGTTCCAGGCTTTCAAATGAATGAACTCGTTGAGCCCACCAACTCCCAACTCTTCACTCCGTCTGTCTGTCTGTCCATCTCCATGCCTCCCTCTCCTTCCACTCCTAATTCTGCAATTAGACCTAATTTACTCTCAAATCATGTATCATCACGATGAGCCAGTGGTGCAACAGACTATAATAAAGCGGCCGATTTTCAGAAACACATTAGATCTGACATTTAGCCTTCCATGAAACTACAGAGGGCCCGTTTCAAACAACAAAACAACAGCAGGGATATTAACTGCTTCAGCTGTAGATCTAAATGATCTTTGCTGTATTTGTATCCACTCAGACAATTTAGTATGTGGTGCAGGGATCAGGCAGAGAGCCCATAATCCTTTGAGCCTCGAGTATGTACTGTATGTCATGAAATGCTAATGTGATTCTACTTAAGGGAAGAGTTAAACTTAACAATGCCTGGTGCCGTCACATTAAAACAGTGATCCGGAGGAGAACTTTAATGATAATGATTCTGTGTGTCGACATCGTTGATGGATGTCCACCCACATCCAAACAGGTGGCAGCTATCACAACCTCATCAATAACATGTTTGCTCTCTAATAATGTTTGCATTGCAGAATGAGATAGAAAGATGGATGCACTGTGTATGTATTCACAAAAACATCATCATAAATCAAACTAAAGTTCCAACCACGCAATGTAAACACAAATTAGGACCACAGCCAGGCATCACACGCATTTTTAAGATGCCACAAAGACTGAGATCCTAAAGAGCAACACAGGCTGTTAACGCCAACAGAAGCAATTAATTCTGTGACCTTCAGGCAGTTGTGTTGTGTTGCATTCAAAGACTTGTGTAGATGAGCTGAGACCATCAGGGCTTAGCTAAATATGTGTGTGTGTGTGGTTTACTGTTGACATTGTTTCTTTTGATTTTAGACTGAATATACTTTGGTTAATTGAAAGTTAGAGTTGGGATATAATTAGTTATTAAAGTGTACAGCGACGTTTATAACCTCAGGGTTCACATTTGCCCGTAGTCAACAAGGTCCACAAAGGCAAACTTTACGCCGATTCAATTTTATTTCACAAAACAAAATTAATAAATAGCAAGTGCATTTGGAGTTTAAAACTTAATGAAATAAAACAAGACATAACGTGCAATCAGGGCTTAGAACTAATGAGTGTTTTTTTGTTTTGTTTTGCTTTTTTACAACACAGCAAGTTAATTGGCTCAATAATAACAAGAACAAGAACAGAATATAATACAACAATTGTCTTGCTGGAGAGCAGAAGTTGTTTTTTCAGGCTGATTGTATACTCCAGGTCATGCTTATGTGTCTCTGGTACCAGCAGAGTACAACCAGGCTCCTATCTGCTTCTAATAGAAAGAAAATGGGCGTTGGTGGATCCCCCCATATGACTGCTTTTTTCACGCTCACAATCCACTTTCTCCACTTATAATAGACCACTGTGGATCACTGGTATATATAGTACCATACAGTATACAACCAATGAAATGAATTTGCTGTTTTTCCCTCTGCACAGAGAGAGAGAGTCCGATATATACTAAACTATCACCGCATTAAGTGGGCGTTTTCCATTAGTGACTCTTTGTTATCAGTTTGATTGCTTGATATGCAGTTTAAGGGTGTATGCAGCAAGGTTGAATATCTAATGCTTTGAACAGCACATATAATATCAGTGACTGCCTGAAGAATGTAAATACATACATGTATGTTGACAGGTGAAATACAGGATCTACTTGATTACAAATGTCACCAAAAATCTAAAGTATATAGCCTAGTCAATATAATCTAATAAGAGTTTTCAAGAGCTGTGTGGATTTGCACATGAAATAATCAGCACAGTAGTTTGACCTTTGTGCACTTTTTGAATAATTTGTTCATGTTAACACAGTGCGTATTGTGGGAAACTGCACAAATGCTTTTAGCTGCAATTGGTGGTGTAGTTTGTTTTTAACCTAACGTTAGCTTTTACTTCTAGCGATTGCATTTACACTTCAAAAATCATAAATGGTGTTCATTTGTGGAGATTATCTAGCTGAACAAAACGTGTAAGTATCACAAACGTTTGTTTGCCACAGAGTTTATTTTTTGCAATAATCCAAAACCCAATGGAAATATCCCATTGGCTTTTTATCGAGGGAACCAGGGTGATGCTAACTTCTGGGTTGGCCTACAAAAATATGTCATCCCTGCACTACCCTATTGCTATGATGATAAGAATTTTGATACAAAATAAATGTATAATGTGCATGTATAGTGTAGTAGAGTAGTACTGCACTATTATGCTTTACTTTTAGCTATGCAATGATTCCCCTGTTTCCGATAGTATGGAAGGAAATAATGAAACACCATATGTGCCCTAAATTTCAAAGCTCATCTTGAATTCCATCAGGTCAATTACAATCTCAGGGGCCGTATTTGGAATCAGCCATAAGCAGCTGCAAAACAACCCTCCATATGACAACAAAAGATACTGAAATTTAGTTCATGGAGTGATCATAGAACATAAAACTCAATGGAAACCGAAAAGCCTCATTGCCGTTAATTAAAGTGCTGCAGCCAAATAGGCCATCTGTTAATGTGATTTTAACTCTGCGGTGTACATACGCTATCATGGTGTTAACACAAGGCTTGTGTCCCCTGGGCTGCAGGCAGAGGGCTGAGCCAGATGAGTGCCTGATCGCACTGCTCAATGGTCCTCCAGAGACCTGCATGAACACTTGGAGTTCACATGAGTCCAATGTGGTCGGAGTTTCCATGTGCAGTCGCCCGTGACTGCTTAGACCGAGTGCCTCGACTCCTCACGAACTCCACGTGATTCAAAACCCAACGGGATGTTACGTGTAAAAGAAATTGGATTCATAATCCTGTGTTCTTTTAGTTAATATCACAGCTCAGCTGCACATGCTTCAGACAATAAAGAAGAATGTAACCAATCACATATAAGGCTTCTGGCTGAAAGTGAAAGAGATACCATAGCAGTCTCAGATATGCTGTGTAATCTGATACAGAATATACTGTACGCTGCAGGATAGTGGAAGTTATGCTCAGCTTTTGAATAATGAATATAAGCTGAACTCCAAAACCTAAAATCAGTGTCTTTGCCCCATGTGTGAGCAGACAGCAGGCTGCTCTGTAATGATGACTAAAGCATAATATTCTGCTTGACCCACCTGGTCAACTGCATTATGTATGTATTTATCATCAAAAAAAAGTGAGGGAATACTTATCATTCAAACTTTTGTCTTAAGAATTTCTGAATAGGTACTATAGAATATCTGATCTGAAGTTGCTTGCAATAATATAGTGCCAATCAATACTTGGAGAAAACTTGGACAAAGAACTCTGGAGAATAGCAAATCTTGTTAGCTCTAATAAAACAGAAAAGACTAAACTAAATCAATGTGTCTTTATTATTTCGATGATATTTCATAAACTACAACATTGTTTTTTAAAAACCTTGATGCGGTGGCTTCCTCCTATGGAAAGTACCCAGTCCGTTTTAGGCGTAAGCAGGCGTTCAAACCGTAAACAGCCCTGCTTTAAAATAATGCAAAGGGGGCTGCGCTGGTGGGGGCATGCAGACTGTATAAGAAATGGACATAGTCACCGTGACATCACCTATTGGTTTGTGGACTGCCGTTTTTGAAGCCTCGAGTTGGGCATTTTGGCTGTCGCCATCTTGTTTTTTTGCATCCAGAAGTGACACGAGAGGGTGGAGCTAAGGACAACTGAACACTGAATAAGACATATTAAGGCAACCAAAACGTTACAATTAACTTTCATGAACTGAAAACACAATGTGAAAGGGTTAAAGATGTAAAACAAAAACACAGAGAACTCCCAGACCGGACAACGCCGTGGTAGCGACCTGTCAATCACAAGGTAGCCACACCCTAAAGCATACCCTGCTTTATGGTCTATTTGACTCTAAATGGGACCATAATTTACTAAATGAACATCATGCTGTATTGAAGAAGACTTGAAACTAGCGACTGAGACCATAAACTCATGTTTACAATGTTTACTGAGTTAATAAATCAAGTGAGAAGTAGGGCCATTTTCTCATAGACTTCTATATAATCAGACTTCTTTTTGCAACCAGAGGAGTCGCCCCCTGCTGGCTATTAGAAAGAATGCAAGTTTAAGGCACTTCAGCATTGGCTTCATTTTTCAGAACTGGAGTTTGCCCACTGGGGGCCTGTCAATTCAGGTACTGGTGAGACATGAAATAATATCTAGTCATGCACAGTTTGATCAGTACAATGAGTTTGAAGGCTTATCAGACACTGCACAGCTCTGAGATAGAAGTTTACAACTCTGGGAAGTCATCATAGTGGCAATTTTTGTATCTTTCCTGTGGAAATACATCTTGTGAAGTAATACCAGGCATGTGCGCTTGCACTTATTTGATTGGCCAGCACCGGTTGACGTCACATTGCAGTCTGGCAAAAGTTGTGCCGGGTTCAACTTTTTCCCGGATAAACCTGCGTTTCTTTATGTTTTTTTTGCCAGAGAACGCTGCATTGGCATCCCCGCTGTGTCGAGGGAGTCGAGCATTCAAATGAATGAAGTCAGCGTTTTTTTCTATCTGTATGCAGCCAAAATAAACCCTGGCTAAAAGTCATCCTACTTGCGCTGCTATAGGGGTTGTTATATGCTCTACTATCTACACATGGTGCATCACACTTCAAAATACACTGTAGTGCAAAGCTACATCACCATCTGTGATGATGGTCGTGGTCCGAAGTCCCACAGACTTGAACCTCTCTACCGTATAGTGCTACAATACATCAACAGGGTTTTATCTCTTGGACTTGTTTTCCATTATTTTATAATAGAGCCGAGTGTATTTGTAGTATGTAGAATGTAGGGGCATTTGGACCTTTTGCACACATACACACTGGAAAATAGAGATACTGGAGAAAGAACGTTTCAGAAAGTTAATAATCTTGACCACCACATTCATCTGGGGAATGTCTTGTATTAAAAGAAAGAATGAATTGAATTCTGAGAAGAGATATGCAGGTGAGAAAAAAATGTAAAGATTATTTCCCCTATGACTTCTACCTCCTCTGTACCGTGTGTGTGCTGAGACTAATTCCTGTTGCCCTGTGTATACAATAACCAATAAGGTATTCATTCCTCATCCTCTGCATCCACTAGAGCCTTGATTTCATTGTGGCACGTTGCAGAGTTTTTCACCTGCCCAATGGAGAGAGAGGTGCAGCTAAGTGGCTGGATGTAATTTGTGGAATCTGCAGTGCTTCTGCTCGCTCTGTTTGATTGCAGTAAACAAACGTCTCTTTCAGTCGCTGACAGCTGGACACCAAAGACGCCCCCAGACAGCTAAACAAAGGTGATTTGTAAATTACAGGGCCTTGTTCTAGGTGGATTGCACTCAGTACTTGCGAGTGGTGGCAAAGGTTCACCGAGTTATTTGATTTCTGTGGTGGCCGCTTGCCTCTCAACAGAGCACAAGTGAACAAACTTAAAGTTCAAATGCTTTTATTGGATGCCATTGCCTGTTACAACAATGCTAAGCCCTTTGTATTGTGTCATCACCACTGGCGGAAAGGGTCTCTCTGTGTTTGTGTATTTGTAGAAAAACAGCAATTATCCCACAATGAAAGCCTTCATTTAACAGGAAAATTTACCAGTTGTTCAAATTGAACTAACAATTGGGTAATTTGGGTAATATAGTCTATGGGTGAGGTCGGTCCACCGCTTTGGTCCAGACTGAATTATCTCAACAATTATTGGATAGATTGCCATGAACTTTTGTACAGACATTCATCACACCTAGAAAAGGAATCTCACTGACTGTTGTTAGTGAAATATCTTGGCAACTAATGGATGGATTTCCGACAACTTTGGTACAGGTATCAATGGCACCGAGAGAATTCATCTAAATTACTTTGGTGATCCCCTAACTTTACCTCTAGCACCACCATGAGATTCACCTTTGTGTTTTTTTGGGAAATGCCTCAACAATTATTGGATGGATTGCCATGAAATTAGGTCCAGATATTCATGTTACTCTCAGGGTGAATTATAAAAACTTTGGTAATCACTTCACATTTCATCATCAGAAAAAAAATTAAATTTGTCCAACACTTTGGTGTATGACCAAATACCTGTAAAACTAATGACTTTCCCATGAGCCTCAGGTGTCAACAAACACAGGTTGTGAGTGAATTCAAATATTTTGGGGTGTTAATTGACTCCAACCTCTCCTTTAGGTCACATGTCGGCCGATACAGAGTAGCCATCCGATACCAGTGTTTAATTAATAAGCTCACTGTGTGGAAGTGACTGGGATCATTCTTTTATGTGTAAGGCAACATCAGGCTTGACATAAAAATTGATTTCCTAACTTTGTAAAACACAATGTGACCAATAAATACATATATATAAATGTATCTAATTGTTCTTTATTATTAAAGTAATAAATCATACACCAGCAACTTGGTAAAAAATCTTCCAAATAAGCAGGAATTAGTATACAAACATAAAATTGAATTGAATAGATCGATCACCGATATCTGATCAAGTAGCGGTATCGGTGCATCCCTAAAAATTTCCAATTCATCAGAATTCTTGTCTACAGAGGCTGTTAAGGATTTTCACTCATCTGAACTAATGTGTAACAAGCTGGTCACAGGCCAACCATAGTATGCTGAAACCGCTCGAATCACTAAACAAACAAGCACTTAAACACTCGACAAAAAATCTAAGCACTTCCATCACTGCCGGATTCCAATAAAATATGCAAACTTGTGCTTGGTTTATAGTCATCCATGACTTAGCTCCATCACCACTTGTAGCCGATATAAACAGAAGAATCAATACTAATCGTGTCACTAGGGGGTCTATAAGAGGAGATTGCTCTATTATGTTGCAGATAAGTGCAACCAGTCAGCCTGGTCTGTCAGAAGTTCAAGAGAGTGGAATATGATTCCAGTTCACATCAGACAACTAAACACTTTTAGATTTATCAGTAACCAATTAAAACAATTGATGATTAATAAATGCACATGTCAGCACTAAACTCTCTCTATACTGTATATCCTTCTTGTCTGCAATGTTGCAAAGTGTCACTACTGCATCTACTGCTTTCAACTACTGTGTCCTTTTCCAACCTTTAAACTTTTTGT
Organism: Hozukius guyotensis; assembly: GCA_916700995.1. Classification (NCBI taxonomy): domain Eukaryota; kingdom Metazoa; phylum Chordata; class Actinopteri; order Perciformes; family Sebastidae; genus Hozukius; species Hozukius guyotensis. The sequence goes on along the minus strand of CAKALU010062406.1, from coordinate 65,051 downwards.
TTCTTTTTTGATGTATTTTTGTCTCATTCTGGCATTTTTTATACCATGTGTATTTATTTATGTGCACTGTCCCTTCTTTCAGATAAACTAAAGAAAAATAAATATTTGTGTTTATTGCTAAGTAGCTCATTTTAGCATTCTAACACGCTTAACTAAGATGTTACACATGGTAAACATTATGTCTGCTAATTGTCAGCGTGTCTGTCATTGTGAGCATTCAACACGTTCTCATCCCAGCTCGTCACATACAGTACTCTTTTTGTCTTCTCGCTTTGTCAGACCCCTTGGCGTACTTTTTCGGTCGCGGTAAGCACGTGCTTAACGTTGAGAATTAAACTAAAACACTTGCTTAGGTTTAGGCAACAAACCCACTTAGTTAGGTTTAGGAAAAAACAACAGGGTTGGGCTTAAAATTACTACATTTATGAAATGTAAATGAGACTTAACGTTGTGAATACTGGACACTAACAAGCAGCTGATTGTAATGTGAAAGTGAAACTTAACACATGGGACACGAACAGCGGTCTCCTGAATGAAAGCCCTGTGTTTGTTGGACCCATTTGTTGATACCATTTGTTACACAGATTTTGTGCTAAATTTAACTATTTTTTACTATTCCAGAATTGATAAAAATGATCAATTATCCCTTCAAATTACCACATTAAGCTACATAGACCTTGAGGAACACCATAGAAAAAGCCATGCTGTGATTTGGTAACAAAAACTTTTGATATTTGGAGATTTCTGCAAGAATTGTATTTTTCGGCGATTGGATGACGAGCACCTCTGTTCTGGAAACTGCTCAGAAATCCTGTTATTGTCAATCTAAGTAGGAAAGCCAGACATCCTCTGAATGCCCTAGGTCTGTAGTTTGTGGCTGTAAAGTTTCATGAGGCTGTGATTATCCTAGAGAACAGGTCATTTTATACAGTGAGGTCAAGTTTCAAAAAATGGTCTCACTAAAATTAAGTGGCTACTTTGGGGACTAATATCATCACACATGAATATAATTGGGCTCAGCTTTCCAGTGATACCCAATTTATGTAATTCCAAGGCTGTTTAGGGACCCCAGTATGTAGAAATATTCAAATACACCATTTTAGAATGGGCAAAAATAACACATTTATACTGCATGTAAGAAACTGCAAGGTTTTTGCCCAAAACTTCATGTGATTATCATAAAGTGGGCATGTCTGTAAAGGGGAGACTCGTGGGTACCCATAGAACTCATTTTCAGTCTCATATCTTGAGATCAGAGGTCGTAGAATGACATATTTGGTAACAATTCCTGAGGTTTTCTAGTTTTACATGATATCAGTATCTTCCCTCCACCTTGAAAACTGAGCCCGCTACAACCTCGAAAAGACAGAATAGTGTCTAGGCCTGCCGGCGGGCCATCAGAGTTTTAAGGAGTTAATATTGCTGCGAATTGGTATACATTGTAGTTAATTGAAAGCCCTGTGCATTTCCTACAGGCGCTAAAGGGTGCCTTGCGCATTGGTATCACACGTCGATGAGCGTGACAAAGCTTCGATATTTTACGCCCTGGGGGCATTTTGCCATGCTGACATTAACATTTTGCTCAAAACAGCGCTGTGCCTAAGTAGAGCCTCCCAGAGCTGCTAGCATGGCTGTACGCTTTGTTTAACTTGCCATTGCGGTCAAAATGCAGAGTACATTCTGACCAGAACTGACCCCCTGCTTTCATTGACTGCACTGAAAAACATTGTACTGATAGAGGCTCTAGTGGAAATGCAGAGAAACGGGGAGCTGTGCTTTTCTGCCTGCTGCTAAAGGTTGAGGTCAGTTTGAAAGGTCATGAGGTGAAGCCTCAAAGTCTGAGTGGGACTGGGGGGTAAGTTGGGCTCTAGACTCCCCTGCTGAGGAGCACAGTGGGTGGAGAGCTCTGAATAGCTGGAACATGTTCTGCTCTCTCTCACTAACCCCAGACTCTGTGAGATGAAAGCCGGGGGATGATGGGAAAGAGTCCTGGCTTAAGTATGGAGCTTCAGAAGGATCGATCACAGTATATTTCTGACTGTTGTGCTAAAACGTGTGATTTTTGTTTCCTTTTGTTTTATTCTTGGCAGTCGGGCCGGGCCGTGCATACATGTGTGCAACCTTTTTTCCCTTTGCCGTGTTATACATTGAAATGCGTAGAAGTTCCTTTATCTTTTTCCTGGCTTATTATTTCTATCTCATATCCCCATGCCTCTAGCTATTGCGGAACGGATTTGATCAAATCCAGTCTTATACTCACTTTTTTCTTTTAGCTCCTTCTCTTCATAAAGCATCACCTGCATAGCCTTCCAGTTCCCCAACTTGTCAGCGAGTAAGGACTGATCTCAAGAGACGAGAACGGACACCTTGTTCCCTGTCACACTTCAAAACAGGAGCCTGGCAGGGTGCCAACTGAAAGAGTTTTTTTTTGTATTTCTCCTCACAAGTACCTCAGAACTATAGAGCTACAGTAGCCTGCAGGCTCTCTTCAAGAGTCTCAACCTATCCATATTTGAATGACTTGGTGCAAACTATAGAGTGTGTGGGTTTTCACTCTCTGATCTCAACCCCAGGACCATCATTACCTGACTGTTGCTCTGTCAGTACAGAGAAGAGCAACTACTGAGTGGACAGCACTGCTGTTCCTATGAATGCTGTGAACGAAAGTTACAGTAACTGAATAAAGGCAGTTATTTAGCGCCATGATCCAAGTGGAAATGAGGATGGTGCGGACGTAAAGTTTAATTTTTGTCTCGTCTGACCACATTACATTCTTCCAGTAATCTACAGGCTTCTCCAAATGTCCAAACAAGCTCTTCTGGCAACAATACAACACACCATGTTTGGAGGAGAAATGGCTCTGCATGTGAATATACCGTAAATATACCACACCCCAAGTACGGAGGTGGAGGCATCATGGTATGAGACTGTTTCTCTTCTCATGGTACCAGCAGAATCCAAATCATCGAAGGGAAGATGAATGGAGCCATGTATCGGGAAATTCTTGTGAATTTGTTGCCACCCACCAGGATGATGAGGATGATGAGACGCAGGTGGACCCTCTAGCAGGACAACGATCCAAAACACACTGCAAAGGAGATCATCAATTGGTTCCAGAGGAAGAAAATGTTGTTGTTGTTGTTGAACATTGTGGAAGAAACTGAAGATGAAGATTCACCAGCGGGCCCCCTGGAAGCAAGTTTAAGGAGGCTTTTCCATCAGGGACCCGGGCCTGGAGTGCATTTGACCCCAAAGTCCAGTTCGTTTGATTAGAGTGTACCGTACTCTGGCACTGTTTGTCTATCTGTGCCCTGGTCCACTTGAAACGGTGGTCTTGAGTAGGGTTCATGTATACTCGGGTACGGTTCACATTAGGTGTGAAAACCAACTGTACCAAAACACAGAAGTAGAATGCTATATAACGCGAGTGGAAGTCAGCAAGTAGTTTTGACAGGGCAGGCTTTTTTCAACGCAGCCGGTCTCCTTCAAAATATGCATATGTGCGCAGTACGCACCGAGCTCATCCTCTGAGCTGCACGGCCATGGGTGATAAAGCAGGAAGGCAGGTTCGTTCTTGTCTCTAAAATATAAACAATTGTTGGCAAAATGCAAAAGTTGACTCGTATGGGCTGGGGATCTTGCGATTGGGTAGCGCTTTTCTTCACTGTAGCGACAACATAAATGTCACATAGATGATGACGCAATTGTACCTAGGGTACGAACAGTGTTAATTTCATTAACGAAAAGTGGGACGAAATATGTTCGGCAACGACCTTTTTTTACCGTGATTAAGACGAGACATTGATAAGATGGCACCGACGTCATTAAACACTAACGGTGATGATATCAAACATGCAATATCATTGACGAAAAAAAATTAAACTAAAATGTAGTTTCAAAAATAAAAACTTTATCCAAATCTGTCTTTATTTTTGTCACTTTCCTCCTTCTCTTCCCCTCTCTCTGTCACACTCTCTCTGTCTCAAACACACACATACACACATAAACAAAACGCGCTGTGGCGGCGGCGCTCTGTCCGTCTCTGTCCTTCTTGTCTCAGACCTTAGTTCTTACAATTGTGCTACTATAAAGCATAAAGTTGGCAGTTTGCGGGTCAGGTTCGGGTCATTGGGCAGGCGGATTGGCTCTCATAACGGACCGGTGGGTGCAACTGGATCACGCATCATTAATGAGCGCAGTTAGGACCACTCGAGCTAACTGCAAAGCTGCATTCTTAATCATTCAACCTGTGTTTTTCATCAGACAATGACAAGATAAAATTTTGTGGGAAATAAATTTGACTAAAATGACATAAATGTCTAATATAACCTGATGACTAAACAGGACTAAGACTAAATTAAAAATAGCTGACAAAATTAAGAGAGAAAACATTTTTACTAAAATCAAAAGACTTTTCGGCGCCTAAAACTAGACTAAAACTATGTAGGATAAAAATGACTAAAATGTGACTAAAACTAATAAGCATTTTTGACTAAATCTAAAATAGCTGCCAAAATTAACACTGGGTTTGCTGAGCGGCGGGGGAGTGGAGAGTGGGGGGTCAATCACACTCGGGCACTCGGGTACAAATCAATCGTACGTAATATGAAAACGCCCAAAGACCGTCTTTGTGGAAGAATGGGCCAAAATCCCACCTAAACCCACCTAAACACTGTGAGAAATAGTTTCTTCGTACAGGAAGCGTCTTAAAGCTGTCACTGCAAACTACAGTAAGGCTTCTAATAAATTTAAGTTAGCATTTTTAATACTTTTTCATGAGTCAGTCCACTCTATTACATATTTTTTTGCACTTTTTTATGGATTGGAATGTTACAATTTCTTAATCTGTGTAGTTTTATTGAGTTAATACCGATGTCTGGTTTATATTTCATGTGAATAGCGGTACTAGAAGTTTAATGAAAAAAATGTTGATGTGTTGAATACATACTTCCCCCCTATCTAAATTCATAACACCCCCACTGTAAGCATCAGGCAGGTCTTATCCATCCCCATGGCCTTCATTGTTTGTGGGTCTCACTATGATTTTTACCCTTCATCCTGTTTGTATCCACCTCACCTTGCCTGCATTCCTCCAGGTGCCTGCAAGACACATCATGATATGTGACCTCTACATGATGACATTATTAGATATAATCAGTGTGAGGCTGTGCAAGCATGACTCACGCTTGCACAGGTGCACACACACTCAGTATGTATTCTGCAGGGCTTTAAGGTTACTGCATTGGCTGATACAGTAGGAGTAATTTATTTAAGAGACATACAGTGTGTTGTATGATAGACCTCATTCATCATGTGTAGAGGCATCTCCTGACATGCTCTGTGATGTTGTTTGTTTGTCATACTAAGTACAAGTAAATAGATTTAGTAAGTTTGTCTCAGCTGGGAAATTCAGGAGAAACTGTTGTTTTGTTTGTTCCTAACAGAATACACACGTGGTGATGTAGTTTTATCTGATACATTGTGGTGTTGTTAAAGTCAAGCGAAATTATGAATTTAGTTATTGGTTGTTGTACTCCATCTAAAGGAAATTTGAAAAGAAAGGTTCAAGTTAGATTTGTTTTTGATTGGAAGAGGCAGAGGATGATCAGAGCCTGTTAAGTTTATTAAGATTCACAGTCTGATTATGATGAAAGTTCCTCAGACATGATTCAACAAAGGCTACATCTACTGTAGTGCATTGCATATTGCTTGAGGCAAGGGCACTAAGTTTAGTAGAGACTGGGGCTACTTATTATTTGATGGGGTGAGTAAAACATGTTTTGGCTGGCTTATGAAAATTTCAGAAACATCTTGTAGTGTACTGTTTAGCTGTAAAAGTTAACACGATAATAACGTGTTAACGCAAATTAGTTTTAACGCCACTTATTTCTTTAACTTTCTTTCTTTAACTTCTTCGATTTATTAATACAATTGATTGATGCTGGCCTCATATGAAACCTAAGGAATCTATTGGTACCAACCGTGTCATATGTTTATAAATAACGCTACGAAGTTACGCTAAATTTAAGCAAGGAAAAACTGTCATGTCCATTTTCAAAGGGGTCCCTTGACCTCTGACCTCAAGATATGTGAATGAAAATTGGTTCTATGGGTACCCACGAGTCTCCCCTTTACAGACATGCCCACTTTATGATAACCACATGCAGTTTGGAGCAAGTCATAGTCAAGTCAGCACACTGACACTGACAGATGTTTTTGTCTGTTGGGCTTCAGTTTCTGGACAATATTTGTCATTGTTTTGTGTTGTTAATTAATTTCCAACAATACATTTACACTTACATTTTCATAAAGCAATCATATTTGCCCCATGTTGATACAAGTATTAAATATTGACAAATCTCCCTTTAAGGTACATTCTTATCTGCTAAAAAATGAGCGATTAAATATTTAAATCGATTGACAGCCCTATTATTAATATTAAATTCCGTTTCTGCCAATAGATCCCCGAACTGTTACACACCGTTCTTTTAAAGCTACCCATAAAGTATATACTGTACATAAATAGAAAGATACGTATAGGCCTAAAGGAAAACCGGAGAAGCAGACATCTTTATTCTACACATGTACAGGATCAAATTTACATCTTCTTTCCTTGTTGGATAGCTCACATTTCCATGCTATTACATATTGCTCTCACTTTTGTTGGCAGTTGGAGGGACTCATAGGGAGAGAGTGATTGGGAGGTGAAGAGAGTGAAATGAAATACAAGGTGTGAGACCAAGTCGAGAGAAATGCTGACAATCATAATGACACCAATAGGAAACCCGACTGTAATTATATTCACAATTGAGTTGTAAGACGCTCACATCATGTATAGACCTATAGCTGAGCAAAAAATAGAAATCAACCAGTATGCAAATAATACAAGAAAATAAGCAATGTTTTCTGTTGGCACAGAATTATCACCCCCATGGAAAATGTCAAATATAATTTATTCTGCCTCTTCCAGGTAGCTTGGGGAAGCTTTGCTGCCTAATATTTAAAACCTATCGCAGCTGAGCAGATGTTTGCCCAGGGAAACAGCAGAGTAAATATTGTTTGTTTAAAGGCCTAGTACACGGAGAGACAAGCACAAACAGATGGTAATAGTCTTGGAATTACCTAAATGTACGCCTAAAACTGACATCATAACAAAATCCATGTCTGGGGTGCAGTTGTTGTGCCTCACAATAAGCTGGCTAATGCCTTTGTTACTGATTTGAAATGTCTGCTGCTATCACTGCCAATGACCCCATCTGACTATGCAGGTTAGGCTCAGTATCTGTGAAATATTACACCGCTCCAACTGTCGTCAGGAAAATCACTCCGTCTGATTTCTTAGTGTTAAGTTTCAGATATTGAATTTCAGATGGTCTAATGTGATATATTTAAATGTTTCATTAAAGTTAAAGTAATCTGAGAATAGGCTCCAGCTGCTGGAAAATCCAATTTGTTTTTTCTTAGCCTTTATGACTGACTGTCCGCAAGTTATCAGATCAGATTTCAGGCATCAGATATAATTAACCTACACTGTCTGCATTGAGCGCTGTGGGTAAGATGATGTATATGTACATACTTACACTAGTGATGTGTTTTCCCACTAATGAACAAAAAATGGCATGATCCAAACTAGAAGAAGACTGACAGAATGAAGACATTTAACACAAATATCTGCTTCTGTCCTTCACTGCCTCAAACATCAGTAACAAGAGAGTAAGGTTGGGCGATATCGTTAAAATCAGTATCACAATATTATGTGATATGTCAAATGTATGCAAAATTGCATATACAATACTCAAACAAGTGTTCAAAGCAATTGATTGTTATGCATTGCACGCCCCCAAACTCTACATATTTGTCAAACAAATACTTCACTAACATTGGTTGGATTTTAATTGCTGTAAATCATTAATTTGGACAATTAATAACTGTAAAATGGTAACATGACATGTCTACCCTAAGTGGGATAGACAAAATATCAGAAACACAGTATAACATAATAAAATTCAACAGCACCACAAACTAAAGCCTCCAAATTGACCACAACTTTGAATCAGCAGACACCTCTCTAAAACATTTACAACAAAAACTGAACATTATAACCTGTCTCTAAAGATGACAACGCGTCTCCACTTCCTCCCACTGGACAGAAGTGAAGCCAAAATATCTCAGATACGGGAGCTGCCATCTTGAGATTTTGACGTCATTTGGAGCCAGAGTCTGCGCAGTAGTGATAGGGGGCTGGAGCCGCGGTATCGAGGTCCCGCCCACACACCCGCCTGAGCCAATCATGAGCCGAGCATGGTCGCAGCTTGTTAGCGGGAGAGAATTACAGCTGCCAATCATTACATCTCACCCCCTTTTTATCCCATCAAATAACTAATTAAAAACAAAGTTATCAGAAAAAATGAACACTTGAACATACATCAGCGTGATAAGAAGTACCTAAAATGACAGAAACCATCTTTGGAAAAAATGTATCTGGCACAAATCCCATCCACTAACATGTAGGGGGCGGGATTTATGACCTATACTGCAGCCAGCCACCAGAGGGCGATCGAGATGTTTTGACTTCACTTTTAGGGAGCTGTCATGTCGTCCATCTTTATATACAGTCTATGGTACCTATAGTAATCTGCCTGAATGCAACATGCCCCCATTGACGGACTTTAGCCAGACCATCCATCATCAAATTCACCCTCATACTCTCCCATCTGATCCCTGGCATATAGACCACCTTTAAGCTAAAGGGCTGACACCCCTAGGTGTCACAGCGAACGCTAGTTCAAAGAGACAAAATCATGTGGGGGGGCCCGGAGAACCCAGGCATCTACTGCATCTCATTCTCTTTTATCCTCACACACAAACATAAGAACCAGTTAACTCTACATGTCCAAATGATTCATATGAATTGTTAAATGTCCTGTACAACAGTTTACATTTGTAAAATTTACCAGTGGTTTCCAAACGTTTTCTGCCGTGTCCCCCCTTTGGAAGCCACAACATTTCATGCGGGATTGAAGCACTATATTTTCAATCGAACAATTTTTTTTATTTGCATGTTAATGAGCCTCATGGAGCCACTAGTTTAGCTATAGGCTTTTAGTCTTGTTAATTACTAATGAGAATGTGTTTCTAAGATAAGGTGGGACTTAATTGATACATGTGGGGTAATATTGCATCAGGAAAAGTGGAAATACAACACTTAAGCTATTAGTCAAAAGAGTAGTTTCAATAAAATAATGAAATGATAAAAAATAAGTCAAGCAATAGTAAAACATTCATAACAGTTACAGTATGTTAAATGTGTGCAGTAAATTTCAACAGTAGAGTGTAAAATAAATCTGTATTCTTAGTAAAACTGGACAGTCAGAGAACAATGTTCAGAGAGGTTTTAGTGCGGGGGAAAAAAAGTGTTAATTATGCCCTTGTGGAAGGGTGTAGTAGATTTACTCACATTTGTAAATGTTTCAGTTGCATACTTTGAAAAGGGAAAAAATGTCCCCAATATACCCAAGTGCTCGCACAGTACATGTATGTTAGTAAGTCTATAACTATATAAATGTAGGTGTATATATCAACATATATAAAATATTATATATATATAAAATAAATAATAGGGCTGTCAATCGATTAAAATATTTAATCGCGATTACAAATTAATCACACATTTTTTCTGTGTTCAAAATGTACCTTAAAGGGAGATTTGTCTTGTATTTAATACTCTTATCAACATGGGAGTGGGCAAATATGCTTGGTTTATGCAAATGTATGTATATATTTATTATTGGAAGTCAATTAACAACACAAAACAATGACAAATATTGTCCAGAAACCCTCACAGGTACTGAATTTAGCATAAGAAATATGCTCAAATCATAACATGGCAAACTCAAGCCCAACAACAGCTGTCAGTGTGTCAGTGTGCTGACTTGACTATGACTTGCCCCAAACTGCATGTGATTATCATAAAGTGGGCATGTCTGTAAAGGGGAGACTCGTGGATACCCAGAGAACCCATTTTCATTCACATATCTTGAGGTCAGAGGTCAAGGGACCCCTTTGAAAATGGCTATGATAGTTTTTCCTCGCCAAAAGTTAGCGTAACTTTGTAGCATTATTTAGCCTTGTTCGCAACGAGCTGGTATGGCATGGTTGGTACCAATGGATTCCTTAGGTTTTCTAGTTTCATAGTATCTTCACTTTGTAATACTGAGCCCGCTACAACCTCTGAAAGATCGATTGCCTTAAAGAAATTAGTGGCGTTACAACAATTTTTTCGTTAACGCGTTATCATCACGTTAACGTTGACAGCCCTAATTAATGCCCATAAACCTGAGCACAAACAAAAATGTATGCAGACTAAAATAATATAGTAAATATAATGTGGAAGAAATATAGGTTGTGAAACAGAAGAGGCATGGATACATTTCTTTTTTATTTGGTTCTCCAGATTGAAGGTTTGTAAATGAAGGCCTAGTTGTATCTAATAGAATATAATACCTTTTAAGAAAAGAAGAAACATCTCTATTACACACTACAGAGGTGAAATGAGTATCCTATCCAGTGTGTCCAACAGGAAATATCTTTTTTGTTGCTGTTGTTTGCTGGTACTGATTCTGCTACCACTTTTGTCTTCATGTTCAAAAGAGCTATGCAAGGAGTGGAGGCCCTGTGTTGTTGTTTTTTTTCATCTTAGTAGGAATTCAATCAGCCCGGGCGCACGATTTACTGAACGAACAAAGGGAAACAAAGATGTATTAATTAGGAACATCAGAGGAGAGAAAGTCATTGCTGTTGTGAATGAGCTGAATGGATGCCTGTGGGTGGGGTACAGTTCTTTATTAAACCACAGTGATGAAAAAAAGAATTTGTTCCACACACATCAGAAAAGGTTGTGTTCATACTCTAATTACACACGTGCAATTCTCAAATATCTCATTAAGTAGTAGAAAAGACCAATATCTGAATATCTTTGAACCACTTCTTTTTGATATCCCATCCATGCACGCTATTCATCGACTGTGGAAAATCCTTTGACAGTTCTTTTTTTGGTGTTTGAAGCAAATCATTTTTTTAATATTAAATGAAAAAAGCACTGAAATACTACATATCTCAGAAAGTATGCTCAAGGTTGACTTAATGATGAAATTTCTAGCAACATTTTTTTATGTATTTTTGACCCCTGTGGAAGAAATTCACTTAGTGATATTTTTCATTCATACCTAAAAAAAATTATATTTCCTTTTCTTCCCTTTTCTCACTGCATTAGTGGACCCAAATGCCAGCATTTTTTAACAAAAAATCTTTCAAGCTAGTTTGTTGCCTTTTAGTTGTACTTAAAGCAGCAGTGGGTAGAAATGGAGCAAATACGATTGGAAAAAAAGTTATTTTTATGAAACGGTCACTATATCCTGACAGTAGTGAATGAGACAGGTGAAAAAAAATCATGTGCCTCTGTGTCCTCCGGTGCTTCTAACAGCATCTGCAGGATTTCACAGACCGGAGGAAAATGACCAATCAGAGCCGAGCTGGAGCCTGCCATCTCTGAGCAGCTGTCAATCACTTACGAACTCTGATCAAATGGTCAAACTAGGCAGCTCTGATCAAATATAAATCAATATTCTGTTACTGTATTACATATTTCTCACCTCAAATGTTTTCAGAAACATCTTATAGTGTACTGTTTAGCTGTAAAATTAGAAAGTTTGTGACCAGAGGCCTGTACTACGAAGCGAGTTCAACATACCCAGGGTATCTTCTCGTTATCTGGCTTAACTAACCCTAACAACTGAGATCATGCTAAGCGGTCCTACGACGCTGGTTATCAACTCTGTAAATCAACCCAGGGTTTCTCAATCTGGCTGTGAGCGCGTTCACATAAAAGGGGCGGTTTTTGCAGCATATGACCAATCACAGACATGGACAAGTCTACTGTCAGCAGAGCGGTACATTATACAAAGGAAGAGCGAACTACAATAAAAGACAAATACGAAGAAGTTAAACACATAGTAAAGACTAAAATTATGACAGCTGGAGCTGCCAAATGCAGGAAGAAGCTGGCAAAAGAAAAAATTGACGATGTGTGAATGCGTAAATTAACAGACTTATTAATTTAACGGAATACTCAAAAGTCAGATATAGTCATCTAGATGGGGCAGTGATATATAAATGGCTTTTACAAGTGCAATAGATGAATGGATTACACTTCATTATGCCGTTTAGCGATTTTATGGCATGTATGACCCACAGCATACAGCCAGCTGTCCTTCCTGCATTTGTCAGTTTAAACTGTGTTGTTTTTAGTCTGGATTATGACTTAAACTTCTTCATATTTGTGTAATATTATCATACGCTCTGATTGGTCAGTAGGAGGTGCTTTTATACGAGTTGATCTCTTATCTGGAACATACCCTGCTCCGGAGCAGGTTAGCTTTTCAGCATAAGTTACCATGGTGATCTACCCCAGTAAGAAGTGAACCATCGTCGTAGGACGGAAAACCCAGGGTTAACCCTGAAGTTACCTCACTAATCGCAAATCCTGCTTCGTAGTACAGGGCTGCGGTCGAATAGTAGTAGAACAGAAGTCTAGTTTTCTCTCATAGCACTTGAATTACAATATGCTGAAAGGTTATTATGAAATTTTTGCCCAATGATGCCAGAAATATACTGCCTACTGAAGGTTTAAAGTGGAACAGTGTCTAAAAAGAGTTTTAAGTAGTATGAATAATTCTGTTTTGTTTATAAAGCCACCGTTGTTTGTGCTGTTCAAGCACGATGCTCTCATTTCTTTGTAGACTTCTGTTCCCTCATTAGTTTTGTCCCTCATGAAAAAAAACAACAACTAAACAACTTGTACTGTTATCATTTAATTAGATCCTATCTTTGTCTCTAGACTTTAATTAAGATATCTTATTCTTGGACCTCTTCTCTGTTTTGCTGAATTTTGTCTGGGTGCCTAGTAAAGTGAAATAGGTGTCCTAAACAATCCTGTTGATAAGTCCAGGATGTCAGTACTTACGTCTTATCTGGATTAATGGCTTTATAAACTTCTGTTAACTAAATGTTAAATTGTTTGAGTGTTTTTCTGTCTAATGACACATTTACTACGTCTTTCTCTCAACAAAGGATGATTGGTCACAACTCGCCCCACATTTATAATGTATAGCCGATAGTAGAGAGACGAAGCAGATTGTAATAGAGTGATCACACAGTTAACTTTTCCCGCTGTGCCGCTTCTGGCAAGACGTATAGTTTCAGTCATGGGTGAGCACAGAAAAAAATAAAAATGAATTTAAATGTATTTCGGTGAGTCACAGTTTTTAGCACTTTTACCAGCATTGTTTGAGGAAGTGATAAGTGTTACTGTGGCAATGACAACTCCATTTATGCTGTCAATTTCAACATTTACATGTACACAACAGCAATAACAACAGCCCTCTGATGGTTCTTTCTCTTTTATCAAAATGCTAAATTTCTGTCAAATGTTTGTAACAAGCCTGGACTTAATTTACATAACGTCTCCAAGATTAACTTCATTTGGACTGCAACATTTGTATCTCTTCTTTATATCAGCTGATTTTAGTTCCACTTGAATCCAAAGCAATACATATTCTACATTGAAGTAGTATCAATGCTAATACTCTACTTAAGTATAAACTGAAGTCGCTGTTGTTGAATCACTGTTAAAGAGACACAATGTAAGAAACAGAAATTGCTTGTTAAAGGGACTATTTGTAACTTTCAGAAATGCTTGTTAACAGCGACACCTGTGGCCGTTGAGTCAACGAAAGTCAGCGTCCTGTTGCTCGCGCTTGCTCGCTCTAAATAGACATGAACGAGCATCGCTCAAAACAGTGAGGCGACACACGTCAGCTAAAACCACAATATCACTCTATATTTCACCTGCTTGGCAGTAATGTTAGCTGACCAGACGGAGGTCTCTCCATGAATCACTGCTGATCCTAGTGTTGGCTTTGAGGCTGAAGCAGGAAGAGAAACGTTACCGTCTCCGACCGGGTGCCGGTGATAACGTTTCTCGCTGCGGAGTCCCGTCACTTCACAAGACACGGAAAGCCTCTGTTGGTCTGGAGGAGATGCAGCATTTATTTCTGCACAAACGTCCACTGTACATTCACTAGATATTCTCAGAGCTAAACTAACTCTTCTGCAGTGTGGAGTGAGCGCGCATGCACGTCTAGAGGTGGAGCGAGAACGCGCGCGGTGTGAGTGAAGACAAGCAGGCAGAGGAGCAGAGACTTCAGCCACACGCGAGCGCGCATGTGTCCCGACCTGGTACATTTATACGCTTAAAAAGTTACAAACAGTCCCTTTAACAGTGACACGAATGAGCATCGGTCAAAACAGTGCGGCGATACACACGACACTGAACGTGATTGACAGGCATCATATTGATTAACGTTAGCAACATTAGACAACTAAAACCACAATATCACTATATATTTCACATGCTTGGCAGTAATGTTAGCTTACCAAACGAAGGTCCCTCCATGAATCGAAGGCCTGGCCAATGTTGATCCTAGTGTTAACGTTTCCTGCTTCAGCCTCCCGACCGTGGTCAGAAGGAACAGGGGAGACATCGTAGTTTTGGTCTTCTGGGCCGGAGTCGATAACGTTACTCGCTCCGGAGCCCCAGCACTTCAGTAGTATTGAAGTCCAGACCTACTCACTACGTGAACTGTGTCGCTGTATTATGTCACCTGACTTCCTCCTTTGTTCCCGTCATAATGGCTACAGCCACTAGAGTTCTTTATCACTTCAACATAAACATATGTCGTTTTGGGGCACTTGCTGAAACAGCTGTTGTCATTCTTCTTGGTAGGACAGTCAATTTGTTGCATATCTAGTCATCTATCTTTCTTTCAACGTTTTCTGTCTGTATCTCTGCTGTCCAAAAATTGAAGCTGTAGTTTTAGTTTCGTCAATTAAAATTCTGCCTGCTTGAATATGCAAAGCTGCTCCAAAAACATTTTCATTATCTGAAGAAGCAGTCAAACACAACCAGTTGCACTGAAACAAAATACACCTAAAGAGACAGAGCAGAAGTATGCATACCGGTATATGTTTATGTACCGGCACTTTCTTTGTTAAGAGAAAAAAATTACCAAAGCAGGTGGCCGTCACAAGGCATATAAGATTGTAATGATACAGTAAGAGGACACATTCATTACTTACAATTAGTAGTTTCTCTAAAATCCTCTTGACATCCTGGGTGGATGCTAATCAAATAATGAGAAGTCTGTGATTAAAGCTATGGGTTACTGATCAGTAAAATTAAATTTTTCATGCAATCCTGCTACATAACAGCATGCATCTGCTGCCCCACACAGAAATAACATGATCTTTTAAAAATGTCATACTTAATTTTAATTTAAATAGTGAAGATTACTTCCTCTTATATAATGACAAAATGAAATTGGTGAAATTAGCCACAGCAAGAATTAAATGCTATAAATTTAAAGGTGTCTGAGACATGTTTCTCAGTTTTAAGATACTCTAAAAAGAAGGATACAAGAGATTTATAAGCTTCTCCCACTTGTTGGAATATTGAAGTGACTTTTAGTTGTAAAGGCTGACAAAGTTAGTTCCAAAAATAGTTTCTATTTAAGGGTATTTCTCTAAAATTGCCCTTAAGGGAGAATAATTATATTTTTGTGGCTGTGATATATGTGTGATATTTCACTCCAAATGAAAAAATCCATCATAAAGCAAAGTTGGAAGTGTTTTGTATCCATCTATCCACATGTATTCAGTCTAGAAGCGTCTCAGTCAAGGCTTTGCTTTTGCCATCGCCCCACTGTGAATGATCCCTGCGCTCCAGGATACATTTGAGGCCAATTACTCTCTACCTGCTGCATTACAAATACCACATTTGTATCCATCTTTTCATGCGGACTCCTGAAGTGGGATGCCACTCCTCCTGAGTGATACAACAGTAGCTCCTTTGGTCTCTCGAGCCTTACTGGCAGCCTACTTTCTCCGGTAACCTACTTAGGAGGCTTTTTAAAAAGATCCCAAAGAAAGCTTTTTCATTTCTGTTCTCTCTCTAATGGAGCCGGATGGAGAGACAGCTGATTGGAGGTTGGACGTGAGGAGGGATATATTGTAAGAGAGGTAGACACGTGGGAAGGTGGTTAGTAGAGGTACAGTATGGGATTGGACAGTAAAAATGTAAATGCAATGGCTCTCTGTTAGGGATATTGTCAGCCAACTGGAGGTCAAAAGCAGGCTGTTCTCATACACTGTTCGTAGCTACAGTATACCTATGAAAAGTGTACTAAAATTCGTATATATCCCACTAAATCAATTTGTATGTAATCCACGTAATTGTTAACTAGGAAGTATAAAGAGTGATAAACGCCATGTAGAAAGGAGGTTGCAGTGAATGGGTGGGTCAAAAAACACAGTACTTTCGCCCAGGAGACCGGTGTTCGTATCCCGTGTGAAACCAGAAGTCATTTATCACATAATTTCCGAGTTACACCACTTCCATATTTATTTTCACCCAAACCACAATCTTTTCCTCAACCTAACTAAGCAGTTTTGTTGCCTAAATCTAACTAAGAACCAAGTTGTTTCTTGAAGACGGAAGTTTATTTTGAACTTTTTTTTATCTTATATTGAAGACTGTATACATGTAATGAGCGGAAATTGATACGTGTTGCTGGACTTTTGTAGGAAAATGCACTAAGATGAGGAATAGATTTTCATAATATATCATACGAATTGTTGTATGAAGATACATTGTCAAATGAGGTATGAAATATACAGTGTATGTCTTATTTTGTCTCACTATGTATTAAGTGTATTTTGTGAAACCAAAGCATTGTGCAGATGCTGCCTGATGTTGCTATCAGTGAGACCTGGTGCGGACTGGTGCGTTTTTTTCATATTCTTATTGTAATTTTCTTCTATTCTATATTTGTTTCTTGGTTTTAGTCCTCACTTTTATATTTAATTAGATTTTCTCTTACTTTGTTCACCTTACTGTGTTATGCACCAATACACCAAAGTAAATCCCTTGTACGTGAAACCTGCTTGGCAATAAACCTGATTCTGATTCTGCAACAACAAACTTTTCTTGCTCACTAAACCAGATGTCTTATCTTCTGTAAATCCACTTTCTATCATTAAATCTTGGCAGTTTAACACATTTTCCTTTTGCAGCATTGTGCATTTTAATTAGCACTCGTCTCACAGTGATTCTTTTAATCCTTTATTGCGTGTCACCTTACAACTGTATACTAAGAGGCAAACAATGTTATAGCTTTCCTTTTATTTTAATCCTCTGTTTAGGTTTGTTGACGCGGCCCGTTAACGTCCTTAGTTATGTTCAGAATCTTGTATTTTGAAGAGGAAGACTTGAGCAGCTGTTTGGAGAGTCTTGTCCAGAAGGCTGGCTGTAATCCAGTAAACCACGTCTTACTCGATACTGATCAGCTGAGCTGCGTCTGGTTGACCATCTGTGGTGGGTAACAGGTCCCTACTCTCTGACTCGTGTCATCTCATTTTTTTTTTTGAGTTTTTCCTGCCAATACTTCACTACCCTAGGAGTCAGCTGTGTTGTATCTTGTATTAATGCAGCTACAGTGGCTGTCTGGCAGTAGTCTGGTAGTGGCACAAGAATATTTTGAAAGAGAAGCTTGATAATTGAAACTTGAAACGCCATAACACAGTTTTACCTTGACACCCAAAGGCAGTAGATAATAATATTGATAATAAATGTAGCGCTTTTCTGGAACTCAAAGACGCTTAGTAGATAATAGGGTGTTCTTTTGAAGAGTATCATTGCAGCCTGTCTAAGAGAGAAGTCGAAGGTTGTTGGTTTAAGTCTTTAAAGCAAGAGTTTTCTTCAAAAAACAATTTTGTTATATTTGTTGAAATTCTCACTACACCCCGGCAGCAGTCAATAAATCAAATGCTCTGGGAAAAAAAAGGAAAAATATCTGGTATCTGTGGCTGTCGCTGGACTGTAACAATCCCGTCTAAACGTTTCATTCGACCTGCATGCGTGTCTACCTGTCTGCCTGTGCGTACCCTGCTCGTAATTTTGGAGGAGTGGCTTTGGAGGGAGGCCTGAACTGACGGACTGTCAGTGTTGTGACATTCTTGCTAGATTTAGGAACTTTTGGAACTAGTGCCGCTTGCTACTCTAATAGGAAAAGAGTTGGCAACACTGGCTGGGTTTTTCGGTTTGATTATTTTTTTTAATTAAAAAAAAATAATTTGAAATCTAGCATACTCTTGTTAGTTTCCTACCAACCCTAGCTTTAAATTGGCTCAGAAAAGGGTTAAGTGAATCAATGACCCACTCGTAGAGACAGATAGTACAGAGACAGAGCATGACGGAGTTGTGGGATGCACTCGACTTGCTAGCTTCTCTCTGCCATAACAAGGAAACATCTGTTGCTTTGGATACTATTAGATGCCTCAGTTGTTCAGCTGTTTATTGTGCTGTATGTATTGATTTATTGTAAATGTATACTGTCCCAAAAACAATCATTATGTAGAAAGACTTGTGTTTTTAACCACACTAACCATTTTGGTCCAGACTGAAATTTCTCAACAACTATTGGATTGATTACCGTGAAATTTGGTATAAATATCGATGATACTCATAGTCCTAATGACTTTGCTGATCCCCTGACTTGTCCTTGTCCTTGTCCTTGACTTGACCGTCATTGTAAGGTTGACATTTTTTTGTTCTAGTGAAATGGATTGCCATGAAATTTGGTACAGACATTAATGTCCCCCTCAGGATGAATAATAATAATTTTAGTGAAACATGTACCTGTTCACTTGTCCAATATTTTGGTTCGTTTGGATCAGCCTCAGCTGTAGTTTGTGTTTAATGCTAATTAGAAAAGGTTACCATGCTAATACGCTAAACAAAGATTGTGAACATGGTGAACCTTAAACGGAGTGTCTATTTGCACCCGGGTGAGAATAGTCACACAGCAGCTATTCAGCTTTTTAAACTCAGCCAAATTCAATACAATACTTAATTTAGTAATAGTTAGCTAGCCGAAGGGCTTTCTGCCTAAAAGATTTAGTAGTAAAAATAGGAATACTTGCAGGGAGGAGGTTGTGGTGGATGAATATGTCAAACTCATGATTCAAACCCAGGAAACCTAAATCCTATTTTTACACTTAGTTCGACTTATTATTTTCTGTTTTTTCTAATATTATTGTTTTCAGTTTTCAGTTGTACTTTGGTTAGGTTTAGACAACAAAACTACTTGGTTAGGTTTAGGAAAAATATACATACAGGACATATACAGTATCTAATGTGTGCTTGAGTCAGGTGCAAATAGTATTGTTGGCTACTGACACCTGTGTGCTAAGCAACATTAAACCTGCTAAACATCAGCATGTTAGCTTTGTCATTGTGAGCATTTTAGCATGCTGTTGTTAGCATTTAACTTGAAGTGCAATTACACCTATCTGCAGCCTCACAGGGCCGTCCGCTAGCATGGCTATAGATTCTCAATCATGTGTTTTAATTGATTGATGCATACTATGGGTTGACTGTAATTATAAAAAACACCATGAAAACACAGTGTTAGAAAAGTGTAGACTATGTTTTGGCTTTCTGCATGGCCTAAATAATATTTGTGAGGCTGAACTTAAAATTTCTATAATGTTCTCTCAATTATCGAGTCCCCGGCTAGTAGAGGATAACAAGTCAACGTCGTTTGAGCCACACTTTTTCTTTCAATTGTCCATTTCCACTCCACACAGCTGGTTTGGGATGGCCCTTAATATGACAAATGCGCCATGCAAACACATAAACCGAGACGGCGTTGATTAAGCTATGTCACACTCACAGGCATTCTAGCTGGCATTAGGCTTTCCCTCAAAACGCAATTGCTAATGCAAAATACTTGCATATCAAAGCAATTTGTAGGACAGTGGGCTGGCATGTCATATCCAGCTGTCCTTTGATATTATGTCAATTTAATCTGGCTCTTGCACAGTCAGTGCAGAGTTTGTTATTGCTCCGGTGACGGAGCTCAATCACAGAATTACCAGATTGGCCCATTAGGGAGGGAATGACAGGACAGCACTTCCTGCTTATTAATTGCCACATTTTCATTTCCTTGCCCCCGATACGACACAGGAGGCAAGTCCCCCAGATCCACCGCTAATTGTGTTGCAATCCATCACATCATGGTTGAGGAAATTCGAGAACCATTGATCAAGAGCTACAGCTCCTTCCACTGGATACCCCTGTTGATGGAGATTCAGGCCAGGAGAAGGAGAAGCAGAACTCAAGCAGAGATGAGAAACTAATTAGTTGTGGGTTAAATCATTGGCTGAAATTATGACTCCTTTTGTCCAACATTAGACTCACCAGATGTCACATATTCCGTGTTGGAAAGTTCACAATTAGAAGGTGGAGTCCACAATAACTTATCACTGGGTGGGAATACTTCCTGACTGTAGGGACATTTAAAGGGACTGTTTGTAACTTTTTACACGTATAAATCTACCGGGTCGGGATCCCATGCGCGCTCGTATATGCGCGCTCGCGTGTGGCCGGAGTCTCTGCTCCTCTGCCTGCTTGCCTTCACTCACACACCGCGCGCGTTCTCACTGTCTCGCTCCGCCTCTACACGTGCATGCTCGCTCACTCCACACTGCAGAAGAGTTAGTTGCTCTAAGAATATCTAGTGAATGTACAGTGGACGTTTGTGCAGAAATAAATGCTGCAGCTCCTCCAGACCAACAGAGGTTTTCCTTGTCTTGTGAAGTGACGGGGCTCCGCAGCGAGAAACGTTATTGTCTCCGACCGGGTGCTGGTGTCTCCCTCCGGCCGCGGTCGGGAGACGATAACGTTTCTCTCCCTGCTTCAGCCCCGGCACCGACCCGCTTTTCCGGGGCTGAAGCAGGAAAAGCCAACACTAGGATCAGCAGTGATTCATGGAGAGACCTCCGTCTGGTCAGCTAACATTCCTGCCAAGCAGGTGAAATATAGAGTGATATTGTGGTTTTAGCTGACGTGTGTCGCCTCACTGTTTTGAGCGATGCTCGTTCATGTCTATTTAGAGTGAGCAAGCGCGAGCCCGACGCTGACTTTCGTTGACTTAATGGCCACAGGTGTCGCTGTTAACAACATTTCTGAAAGTTACAAACAGTCCCTTTAAGGTGGAAAGGGCTCCTATGTGTGTGCACTGTATACAAGACTGATCATTGGTAACCAGATTTCATTTTTAAAATGTTTTTTTAATGATGTATTTATTGAAGGAAAATGTGCGTTGGACCATACAACAGGACCGTTTTTTTTCACAGTGACAGAAAGATGTTCACACTGAAGTCAAATTATAGCCTTTACACTAATAATAATCTGGGTTTCGTAGATATGCATGCCTAATATACATGGATAATATAGGCTATCAAGTCCCCAGCTATAGAGCCAAATAGACTGGAGAATGATGCTGCAGTGTGTATTTGAATGTAATGTGATAGTACAAAGGAGACCACTGACAATGTATCTGATTCATCAACAAAGGTGAAGAAGTTTTGTCCCGAAAGGATTTTCTCTCAAATAAATCAGTTTGTGATTAAAGCATTTACTGAGTCTTTGCAAACATTTGGTCAGTTTTTACTCAGTATTTCATCATTTTGGAAACATTCCAATCCAAACACGCAGAAATGTAAATTATTCAGCCCAGATAAGTCCTTCTGCCATTCACTGCAGTCATATACAACGCAGTAAATCCTCTGTTCACCAGGAGGAAGAATGAAGCCTATTGAACGACGCTCTATTTTATAGCTGTGTTTGTAATGGACTCTGGCAATAATCTGTTATTGTCCTCATCCATTGAAATGCAAGGTTTAGCAGGCTTAAGGTTTCATTGTAGTCTTTTTACCACAATAAAAAAAAAGTCAATACCATTTCTGTTGTCTGGCTCAGCGCTGATACACAATTGTTCCTGAATGTTTTGCTGCTCCAGCACTTCTCTGAGTTGCAAACGCTGCTACGTCTCTGCAGACGAGTGAAACACAAAAGACAAATATGAATTCCCTGTCACATCCTCAGGACACTATGCTTCATTACTTCTGATGATTGTGTAGGTGAAATTGTCAATGAAACCTGTCTGACGCGAAGAAGCCTGGGCTGCCTTGACAAACAGAGGCAAAGAGCAGAAAGCACTGATTCAGAGTTGGATTAATATCCATGGGGGTGGAGGGGAAATGAAAATACATGCAGCATTTTACAGATTTAAAGTTGTCAGACTGATGTTGTGATCACTTGATTAACAGACATTTGCCCTCATGCAAGAACATTTGTGACTGTCAGATTCAGCAAGCCCTGACAATAACTGCACAAATTAGCTTTTTACTCCACTATGGTATATTTATTTGACAGCTATAACTACTAGTTACTTTTCAGATTGAGATTTTACATACAAACTAGGGCTGTCAAAGTTAAAGCGATAATAATAAAATCGCAAGATGCGTTAAAGAAGTGAGTGGCGTTAACACAAATTTGTTTTAACACCACTCACTTCTTTAACGCATCTTGCAATTTTTAGGTTGAAGCAGCCTCAGTTTTAAAGTAGAGTGAAGATATCTGGTATCACATGAAACTAGAACACCTAATTAATCAATTGGTACCAACCATGTCATATTAGCTTGTCGCAAAGAAGGCTAAATAACACTCCAAATAAAACTAAATTTTGGCGATGAAAAACTGGCATGGCCATTTTCAAAGGGGTCCTTGACCTCTGACTTCAGGGTTTTATGGGTACCCACGAGTCTCCCCTTTACAGACATGCCCACTTTATGATAATCACATGCAGTTTGGAGCAAGTCATAGTCAAGTCAGCACACTGACACACTGACAGCTGTTGTTGCCTGTTGGGCTTGAGTTTGCCATCTTATGATTTGAGCATATTATTTTATGCTAAATGCAGTACCTGTGAGGGTTTCTGGACAATATTTGTCATTGTTTTGTCTTTTCAATTGATTTGCAAAAGTAAATATATACATACATTTGCATAAAGCAAGCATATTTGTCCACTCCCATGTTGATATGACTATTAAATACTTGACAATTTTCCCTTTAAGGTACATTTTGAACAGATAAAAAATGTGTGATTCATTTTCGATTAATCGTGATCAACTATGGACCATCATGTGCTTAATCTTGATTAAATATTTTAATCGATTGACAGCCCTAGAAAAAAGACGTGATGAGCTTATGAAAATACAGTTCATTTTTAAAGATTAAACCTGAATTTTCAAACCTTTTCGGCTTGTGACCCCTTACAAAAACGGAGAATCTATTTGGGGCCCCTTGTCACGTTTCAAATATTTACGAGTTGAGCATTTCCACCAAAGAGACTTTTCTTCTTTATATAACAGTTTGAGACCCAAAGAGGTCAAATCATCCAATATTTCACAAAAATGCACATTTCAAAAATGAAAACAATCTTTGTGTAGCAGAACATTGTTTTTCCTCTTTTCTTCCCATTAATCATCGCACGACTCCCCAAAACATATTTTATGACCCTTCGGAGGGGCCCGACCCATCAGTTGGGAGTCATTGGATTAAAGTCGGAGAGGCATTTTTTTCTAAACTTAGTACTTTTACCTTTGATACTTAAGAATATTTAGCTAATAATACTAATACTTTTATTGGAGTAACATTTTGAATGCTGGACTTTTATTTGTAGTGGAGTGTTACATTCTTTTATTGGTACTTTTACTTAAATAAAAATCCCAGCACTTTTTCCACCACTGGGAATACCACCTGTTCATAAGCAAGTGCGCGTACATGACATTTGATCATTTGCATAATCAACACCTGTAAAATGTCTGTGAGTCTACCTTTTCTTATCCATTTGTGGGCAGCATTCATTCATAAAAATGTCACCCAAATATAAAGATTTCATACTGCAGCAGAACTAAACGACCTGTTGCAGTTTATCCGTGTCAGTAGTTGTATTAGGGGGTAGGAAAAAATGAGAAAATATTACAACAGCTGTCAACGCTGTGTCAGTGCAGAGCCATAAGGTGACAGAAATAAAGACAGAACAGTTTGATACGGAGTAAGATGCCAAAAATGTCTTGCTAAAGCAAATCGGTCCACGACTTAAATGGGAGGCGGTGGACGGACGAGAGGATATATGCCATGATGTTACACTGTTGGTGCAATGAAGACTTGCATAAAGACCCTGAGGCAGCCGTTGGAGTGTGACAACTTCTGAATCGTTGCCATGCTAAAAATAAAAAAGTAAAAAAAGACTACTGCCATTAAGATCTATAAAAAAGAACATTGTTGAATCTGTCAGTAAATTGTTTTTCAGAAACATTTAAACTCCAAATTAATTTAAATTAAGGCAATATAATTCTCAAGTCAAACAAGTGTTTTACCCCTGGCAGACTCATTTGTACATGACTCATACAGTACAGACCTGATCACCTGGAACACTTCTGAATGTCGTTCGTACCGAAGAGAAAATTCTAAATTTGCATTTTTCTCTTTTTTATTTAATTATATAAAACATCAAACCATGACAGATAGGACATAACAGGACACGACAAGACAGAAGACATAAAAATTACATTTACAATTACATACAACATGGGAGTTCCAACATGAGGTGCCGTTTCCAAGATCTGCAATATCTCAGAGACTTTGTCAAACTACTTTACTGATCGATAGGCACATTAAAATAAACAATGATCAATGTTACACTTACATACCTGTAACTGCAAATCAGGTTATAGGTTAAAGAAGGCGAATTTGTCAAGGTATTTCCTGGCTCAGAATGGGCCCTTGGGGGTGTCAATGTACGACAGTAAGCATGATCAGTCCGCATACAGTAAAGTCTGTATTCCTTATTTGACAGAAATCTATGCATTTCCCTCTTATTTCTGACCATTTGATAAACAAAAATGTCTATTATGCTGAGTAAATGAACCCCAATTAAAGCTGAAGTCTGTAACTTTGAGCACATATGATAAAAAAGTTATTATAAAAAAAAACGGTCACTATATCCTGACAGTAGTGCATGAGACAGATAATCTGTGAAAGAAAAGTTCCTCTGTGCCCTCCGGTGCTCCTAATGACATTTGCAAGAGTTCAAGGGCGAAGGAAAACAACCAATCAGAGCCGAAACTAGGGAACTCTGATCAAACGGTCAAACTAGGCAGCGCTAATCAAATATGAATCAATATTCTGTTACTGTAATGTCTATTTCTTGCCTTAAATGTTTTTAGAAACATCTTGTAGTGAACTGTTTAGCTGTAAAATGAGAGTTTTTTTCCGGCCGGTGTGAGGTGCTTGGTTTTCGCTCGACTGTTTTAGACATGGCGGCTGGGTCACAAACAGCCCAAAGAGCCGGACAGCCTGACTCTGGACAGTAAAACTGAGATAAGATGGGTGGGTGGAAGGGGAGGAAGGATGGGACAAACAAACAGGGTTTTCACCCAGAATACCGCTGTTCGTGTCCTGTGTGAAACCAACAACGTGTTGTTTACAAACGTAGTTATTGTAACCCAAACCACAATGTTTTCGTAAACCTAACCAAGTGTTTTTGTTAGAATTCACAACGTTAATTACGTGTTTACTGCGACCATAGTGGAGCGTCATACTTTGGCTACCTAGAGCATTAGAAAGTGAGCCCGCTCCCCTCCCCAAAAGCCCAGTCTGCTCTGATTGGTCAGCTGGCCCGCTGTTGTGATTGGTCAACCGAACCAAACTCTTCGGACTCCGCTCCAGCTCCGCTCCAACTTGCTTTGTTTGAGGGCGTGTCAAACTAGCCGCTAGGCAGGTATTATGCAAATGTGTTACGTGGTGACATCACCAAGCTACGGAAGAAAAGGCTGGACTTCAATCAAGGCGTTTCATGCAGTTCAGGAGCAGTGTTTTTGTGGGGGAGAGTAACTTCCTTTGGTGTGGACTTTGAGCTTTGTAACTTTGAAGACCTTTTCCATGCATAAAAAACGCTATAACACACTAAATGAAAAGGGAAAAAGCACAAAAGCATAATAGGTCCTCTTTAAGCAGGGAGCTGAAAAGGCTGTATGCTTGCGGAACCATTTACTGGATGAATAAAGGTTAAGAAAAATAACCTTCATTCACTGTTTTTATTTTCTGCTGTTGTGCAGCTTTTGGTCTCTCATACATTATCCTTTGGCCAACAGTGAACCTCAGTTAAACAAGTTTTATGCATGCTTTTGAATAAACTCACTGCTCTGAAGGTCACGGTCTAACCTGCCCTCTGTGGCAGGTTCAGCCTTGATGTTAACGCTCCCTGTTGAGATAGTCCAGCTTCTAATTTAAACAGGAGCTCACACAGGTCATGATGGATGGTGCTTTCTTTCCAGTGGCAGCAGGTCACACGGACTAATATCCCACATCCCTCGTGAGCCTTTGTGTGTAATAACAGACATCGTGTTGTGTCTTTTCCTTGTGTTTAATCCAAACCCACCCCCTCGTTCTTTCTTCCCTCTTGTTTCTGTGTTTTTTCTCCCCTCTCCTGCTTTCCTTCAGTAGATAACAGAAAGGTGAGATTGTGTGTAAATATCAATACAGCAGGTTGTGTACCCTTGCAATCCCCCAGGAAAGATGGTCAGGTCAGCCATGGCTCATGTTCACTTTGTTGAGGTTTAGTAGAGCAGATTGGTTTCTGTGTTGGCTCGTTGCAGATGAGAGGAAAAGAAAAAGTCGTAAGAGCAACAAACAAGACCACAGTGGTTCTGCAGGGGATGTTTGACCTGTGAACGCTGCTTTACCTGCAGGGAAAGGGAAGTGTATGAAGTGATGTTTAATCTTACTCAAAATCCAAAGGCAGCAGCTTTCAATATAACTATAAAATTCATGTGACTTTGCACTCTGGTGAGATTTAGTCATTGCTGTTAAACACTGCAAAAGAAACAAGAAGTTTGAATTCCAGATGTGCAGTTCTAACTCACACAGGCCTCAAATCATAAAAAAAACAAAAAAAAACAATTAATAATGCTTTAAACAAACCCCCAGATTAGCCAAATTTATTTGGAAGAAGAAATGAAGGTGAACTGTCATAATATTGTAAACATCCATCGCAGTTTACAGACAGACTTCCTGGTTCAATATTGATCTACTGTGATCAAAGTTTTTTTGGGCGCACAGTTCTGGTGGGAGTAAGGGATTATTACTAACATGACAGTTCATATGTTCAGATTTACCCTCAAATTAAGTGGTTTAGATAGAGACTCTGCATGTTTCTTGCCCCATCGAACTTTGCTGTAGCAATGTTGCAATCTTCCCAGTACCTTGTTATCATAATAGGTAGAAATTATTGCAAAAACTACAAAAAATGACACCCATGTTGTAATAAACTGAAATTGTCTGATCTCGGTATTCACAACTCTCCTTGCCAACTGTATTTTAAAATTTAAAAAAAATAATAGAGTAAAGTAAGAAGAACAAAAGATCGACTAAATGACAAACAATATTAATAATTATTATAATTTTATCAATAATTTAACCTGAGTTTAGATTATTTCCGTGTATTTAAAAGACATCTGCTCTGCGCAAATATCTGCTCATTGCCTCTTTGTTGGGTGATTTGTTTGAGTGCCTGGCAAAGTGGATTGACATTCTCCAAACTCTGCACTTGTATCTACAGTATAATGGGATTAGCCCACACTGATTCTCGTAGCATACTATCAGAGCCATTCAGATTCAAGGCAGATTATGTAAACATCATGCTAAGAGATCTCCTATTTAACCTGCAATGTCACACAGCAAGCATCTCCGACAAAAAGCAATCAGGATTCAGCCGCTTACAACATATTCAGGAGATTTATGTGAATGTGTTTTAGTTAATCCTGTAAAGACATGAAAGGATCATCTATCGTTTAGCAAATGGCTACTTAAACTTTACATGTGCAACTCATTCACCTAAATTCATTATTGTTTCCTTGTCTATGATTTTTTTTACTTTGATGAATAAATAACCAATTAAATGAGCTTTTTCAGATCAAGTTAACCTCATTACAGAAAATATGACTTAATTCTCACAACACCAGTACGATAAAAGGAAATTTGGACTAAGCTGGATCTCTTTATTCAGCAAAATCCAGCTGAAAAACAATGCATGAGTTGGTTGAATCCTCGATAACCTAAAGCAATAAATCCAGCATTTTGTTGGTAAGCTTCAAATCAATTGCACCAGATGGACACCAGAAGCATTTAACTGTTGAGAAAGTGTAATGACGTTGAAGAGTAATGAACTAAAAGTTGGTACAAAGCGAACATGACCTTAGAGTTTTTGCTCTTCACATTCTTGCGTTAAAGCCTTGCCTTGTATTGAAGCCAGTAGCGTTCTCAGAGTTCAGTTTTGTGGTGGTCCAACAGAAGTTATAATTCATAACGGATTGAAACATATACATTGGAAGCTTCAGCCAGGTTTATCCCTCCCTGTTGCGAGGTTGCACAAGCCAAAAAAGACATTATTATGAACTAACTGCCCACTGCGTGCGTGGAGCTTTTTGGACATGACTGCCACAAAAACTGATAAAAGCAAGAAACTTGAATTAAGAAGTAAAATAATAAATACATTCTTACTATTAATATGTCTCAGGATTGTAGAAAGGCTGCCAATTAATTCTAAATTGCTTTAAAAAAGAGTAGCTCTTAAAAATCTACAAGGAAATATTTTGCCAGCCGAATCAAATTATTTACAGAATATTCAACATTTCAACTTCTGTTTCATTATAATTGGGCTATCAATTGATTAAAATATTTAATCAAAATTAATCGCATGATTGTCCATAACTAATCACGATTAATCGCAAATTAATCACACATTTTTTATCTGTTCAAAATGTACCTTGAAGGGAGATATTTGTTTTGTATTTAATACTCTTATCAACATGGGAGGGGGCAAAAATGCTGCCTTATGAAAATGTATGTATATAATTATTATTGGAAATCAATTAACAACACAAAATAATGACAAATATTGTCCAGAAACCCTCACAGGTACTGCATTTAGTATTAAAAATATGCTGAAATCATAACATGGCAAACTGCAGCCCAACAGGCAACAACAGCTGTCAGTGTGTCAGTGTGCTGACTTCACTATGACTTGCCACAAACTGCATGTGATCGTCATAAAGTGGGCATGTCTGTAAAGGGGAGACTCGTGGGTACCCATAGAACCCATTTACATTCACATATCTTGAGGTCAGAGGTCAAGGGACCCCTTTGAAAATGGCCATGAGAGTTTTTCCTCGCCAAAGGTTAGCGAGAGTTTGGAGCGTTATTAAGCCTCCTTTCCAACAAACTAGTATGACATGGTTGGTACCAATGGATTCTTTTCTAGTTTCATATGATGCCAGTATCATGACTTTAGCTTTAAAACTGATCCAACTACAACCTCAGAAAGATTGATTGCGTTAATGCGTTAAACAAATTAGTGCCGTTGAAACGAATTTGCGTGAATGCATTTTTATCGCGTTAACCTTGACAGCCCTGATTTTAATACATTCGTTGTTCCAAATATTTGACTCCTTCCTTTACAGGGAAAGGCGCTAAAGTATGTCCATAAATATTTGATATGATTACAGTTAATTACAACTCCTCCTCAGCATTGAGGAGTTGCATGTTTAGTCTATGGCGTTCTTTCGGTAACACTCGTTGACTTCTTGCTTTTTCGCAGATTATTTTGTTTGTACACCCCCAGGCGTTTCGGAGAATACAACAATGAACAACGCGTTGAGCATAAACTCCTTTGCGCGTGCTCGTTGCTCGCCCGCCAAGGCTTTACATTCCAAAGTCTTTCTTGTTTTCTTTAACTTGTCTTCTCTTTTCACACATCTTTTCAAAATGCTCCGCTTTCAATGCGTCAATGTGTAATTAATTTGTTATGATGTCTATCAATTAAATCAGCTATGGGACCCATCTGTAGCATTAGCTGCCGGCAGTGACCCTCCATCTTCAATTACAGCTGCTTTCTCCACCGATTTTATCATTTGACGTTATCCAGCTGTTTTTTGTTTGTTAAAAGACCATGTTGCACATTTTGTGTGTGTTTTCTGGATGCATCCATAATTAACGCTTTAGCTATTAGTTGACCCGTGCATTATTGTGCATTTAAAATACCAGCTGGTAGGGCAAATTAAAACATGTTTGCACAAAGTTAAGTAATGTAAAAATAAAGTCACCATGTGGACTGCAAATAATAACACTAATGTGGTTTGAATGTCTAATACGTTGTACTACAGTAAATTTATACACAAGAGGGGGTCCATATTTGGGAAAACATTAACACTTAGACAATATAAATACAGTAAAACACTGTCCATTAAAGCTGCAGTGGGTAGAATTGGAGCAAATATGATTAAAAAAGTAATTTTTATAAAACAGTCACTATATCCTGACAGTAGTGAATGAGACAGGTTATCAGAAAGAAAACATGTCCTCTGGTGTCCTCCGGTGTCCTCCGGTGCTCCTAATGGCATCTGCAAGATTTCACAGACAGGAAGAAAAAAACAGCAGTCAGAGTCGAGCTGTAGCCTGCCGTCTCTGAGCAGCTGTCAATCAGTCGCAAACTCCGATCAAACAGTCAAACCAAGCAGCGCTGATCAAATATGAAACAATATTCTGTTACGTTAATGCCTATTTCTCACATCAAATGTTTTCAGGAACATCTTGTAGTGTACTGTTTAGCTGTAAAATGAGAAAGTTTGTGACCCGGCAGCCATGTTGAGATCAGTTGAGGAAATACCAAGTACAGCCCACCAGGCGGAGCACAGCCAGTAGGAACGCTCTCTCTCTGAGATGACCTGTGATTGGCCAAAGTCTCCTGTCACAAGCTAGATTTTTCAAAGCCTGAAAACAGAGCCCTGAGGAGGTGCAGAAGTCTAGTTTTCTCTCAGAACACTTGAATTACAATATGATGAAAGGTTATTATGGAATTTTTGCCCAATGATGCCAAAACCATTCTGCCTACTGCAGGTTTAAGTTAAAATATCTACTTACTGTAGACATGTTGATCGTTTTCTTGGCATTTTGAAAATGTCCTCTGTAATTGGAGTTCATATTCAAAACTGTCTCAAGGACTGGTTGGACAAAATCCTACCAGCTCTCGAAACATTGTGTCGATTTTGTGTGTGTGTTGATTGATGACTTGCATGTCCAGTAACGCTGGTCGATTATGGGTTTTCTGAGCGTTTCAAGGTCATACAGGTGATCAATCTTCAAGAAATAAGCAAAAATGACAAATTACAGTTGTTAGCTCTTAACAGAGCAAGAATAGAACAGGCCCCCCCTATGATTAAAAAAATATTTTTGTCCTTTAGCTGCTCTCGTGTTAACAGTTTTTAATGTACTTCATCACAGCTATAACAACGTTTGACTTGGTTTGATTCTGCCGCTTCCAATTCTACCTCCCATAGCAGAAATCATTCAGCCAGATTGATTGCTTTGGTTTCACAGTGCCATTTTGATGCAGCACGTGCAGTCCAATAGCCTACTGTTTTTACTTCTTGGCCCTCACAGATCTCTCAGGAGCACGCTATTCCTTTCACGTGTTGTGGAAGCTACAGCTGAGTTTCTTTTAATGAAGAGCAAAACAAGCAAGAGATTGGAAAGGATAAAACACATGACTGAATAAAATCCCTTGCAATTGATTTTTCCACTCGCTTAGGCCTCTTTTTCAAACTGTGGCAGATGGAAACAGCAAAGTAATGAATCCCTGTAGAAGACCATTTACCGGGGAAATAGCCCTTCTGCTGTGTTTCGTGCCTTGTTGCATCGTTTAACTACTCTTTCAGGCTTTTACTGAATAATTCATTGTTTACTTAATTTACTCTAGACTTGCCTGTTTCTCAAGGTAGATCATATCAGTGTATTGACTTGAAAAGGCTAACATCTCCTGTCCTTTCATCAAGACAAACCATATATTCACTGTATTTGCTTATCTGGGAGACAAGCACCTTCCTGACCTGCAGTATTTTGCATTATTTATACACAAACTCATTGACTTCCTAATTAATCCTACACATATTTGAATGATGTTCTAACTTTTGACATTTCATACTGCAGCTGCCCACTGCTGTGTGAAACTGATGCAAATTTATAGATCTGTTTATGCAAAATACAGCCATGGGATTAGCCCAAATGCCTCACGAAACACTATAGAATGCTACAAATAAATAAAAGATATAACAGTGTTGTGGTCTGGCTCGGCACAACCTGGAAACAATTACATATACCACATACACAACAGCCGTAAAGGGCATGACATATTAGTCAAAAAACAACAATAAATAAATACATTTTTAATTGGGGAGTTGAGGATATCCATGCAAACAGATGAGTCATGTGTGTATATTTGGCAACAGGGAGTCCATATGGATACCATGGGTTATTAGTTGTTTATTAAATTTTACATTAATCACCCAGCTCCTTTTAGGGATGATCCACCTAATGTACAAAACACATGGACTATTTTTGATCCTTAGATCCTTGCATCAAATTTTGACATGAGGTTTTTTTAATGATGTATTACATTGCTGAACTCTGCCACTGCTTTGAAAACAGGAGGACACCATCATTTTAAGGTTTTAGTTTCATTCTGCTGTGTATTTCACTTGGATTATTTTCACAAAAGGACGTTCTTTTTAAAAATCACCACAATGACTAAAAAGACGAGTCTAATCATTCAATCCAAATATTACGTGTTCATATTCATGTAACTTTTCTTAATACCAGCAGTCTGTGAAACTTCAGTGCTAGCACTGTTTATGTAAATGCAACTTACCTGTTTTTACCAGACCCTGGTATTGTTTTCACCTTGTGAGTCTGTGTGTGTGTGTGTGTGTGTCATCATGGTAAAATGTGGTCCTGGAGACACCTACGAAAAGAGTTTGAATATGGGTGTGGTCCAGGTAAGGGCGCTGGAAGTAGGGGGGAAGGAAGTGGCCTTTACGTCCCTGTCCCGATTTGGTATTATGGCTGGTGTGATCTTATCGCATGGTCTCTAGTTTATAATGAGTATTAGGGGCCACATTAAAACAAAAAAATCTTAGATTTCGAGAATAAAGTCATAATATAACGAGAAAAAAGTCGTAATTTAATGAAAATAAAGTCATACTATTTCAAGAAAAAAACGTCATAATATAACGAGAATAAAGTCATAACTTCACAAAAAAAATGTAATTTCCCCCTCCACAAAAGAGGCAATTTCCTCCAAGTCTGTGTGGTTCCTTCTTTGGAATAAACGCAGTTTCTTGCACAATTTTTCAAGGTCCTGTTACTTATGATAATGTGGTGCTGATGTGCCAAAAGATTAAGTATTTCGTTTTTTTGTGAAACTTTCAAAACCATCACAAGATGCTCCACATTCCTCATTTTCACACAGCCGCTGCTCTATTTCCCTTCTAAAATAACACGGAAAATTATTACTTTATAATGTTATGACTTTATTCTCATAATACTACGACTTTTTTCTCTTAAACTTCTGACTTTATTACCTCCACCAAGGTCGAAGGCCCAGGGAGGAGGTTATGTTTTCACTGGCGTTGGTTTGTTGGTTTGTTTGTTTGTTTGTTTATTTGTCCGTTAGCAGGATTACTCTAAAAGTCTGCGATGGATTTGAATGAAATGTTTTGGAGGGGTGGGTTGTGGCACAATGAACAATCCATTCAATTTATTTTTAAAGATTTCGATCAGCCTGAGCATTAAAACCACAGGGTATAAAACATGCGCAGTGTAACTGATGACGTGTTCATGACGCGTCACCCTGCCTCTTTCCTTCTTCTAGCAGAGAGAGGGGGGGTGGAGGGAGGGAGGGGGGGGACACCTGTAGATTCAGCGTTTTTTCACATTAAACTCGGTGAAATTACAGTTGAGTTCGGCCAAAACACACTTGGTGATTGTTGAAAAGAGTAACGACAACGGTTTAGGTGAGTTTTATTTTGTTTCTGTCCAGTTTGAATGAAGTGTTTTACGATGCTCCGCTACATACAGCTGATCTCAACATAAACAAAAAGATACGTGAATGATGGCGCAAGCTGAACGGAGAGGGGGGCGGAGATCTGCGCTCTCCGAGTGCCATTCTAGTTCTCATAATATTACGACTTTTTTTCTCATAAACCTATGACTTTATTCCCGAAATCTCAGATTTATTTATTTTTCCTCAGTGTGGCCCTATTACTCCGTCGTACTAATTGTTTCATATTCTTCGTTTTATTTTTTTAGGCTTCTTATTTTTTTGTTGTATTTTCAAACTGACTTTGTTTCCACTGTTGGCATTTATTTGATGTCGTTTTAATTTGTATTTATTTTCCTCTAATTATTTACTGCTTTATTTGTATTCATTTAGTTTAACAGTGTTTACTGGTTGACTGATTATGAGACAGTTTGTGCTCTAAACGTATTGACAGTTGTGCTACAATATTTATTTTTATATGCTATGAGACAACTCTAGAGAGTTATTGTGGCGGCAACAATCTTTCGTCCCAACGATCGCCAGCTAAACAGCAGAAATACTGCATTCACGTTACAAAGAAATCTACAAAGAATGTGTGCTTGCACGTAGTTGATTGGCCAATGCAGCGTCTTGTCGAGTGGCGTTGCATCTATGTGGCATGGTGCAAAGGTTCAGGGAGTGGCAGATTATTTTTCACCATAGAAATGATCAAATCAAATCATCAGCAATTATGTGGAAACAAGTTAAGGGATGATACTAATTATAACTCTTTTAAAGAGCTGTAAAAAACAACTGTCTGGTCTTCATTAGTGGACCTTTTGATTACATGGTGCATTTAAACTGTATAATGAGAGAAAGTGGTTGCTCACAGACTGTGAATGAAGGTGCAGCTCCAAAATGACCTCCGTTTCTGTCTACATAAATCACAACTAACTATTCATCATTGAAATGATTTGGCGTTCCTCCATTTCATTTAAATACGACACCCTGTTGTGAACTAACTCACTGCAAAAAGCAAAGTTTTGAATATCCCACCGTATCGCAGTTGTATGATGTTTGACACATCACAGTGAGTATGAAGTGTCAAACATTATTACAACAAAGCAGTCAGAGACACAGCCAGGAGAATGTCATCTCTCAACGGCTGACAGACAGCGAGCGGAGCGAACTGTGAAATCATTTGTCTGATTGTCTGGCAGCCAGGAGCAGGACTCAGCAACAATAACAACAAGCCCTGTGGTCAAATCTCCATCGCTTGTTAATAATCCGTCATATTTCTTACTCTCTCCCTTCTGTGCTTGTAGTTCACATCAGCCTGCCTGCTATGAGCTTTCAAACAACACAAGAAAAAGTTTTACTCAAAATGGAGTATGAGTTTTGTGTATGAGGAGAAAAAAATATATATTTTTTTATTGCTGCAAACATGATCAATAACTCCAGAGAGATCCATCATAATTGGCATTTTCCAACTTGTACATTTAAAGTAGCAAAGGGTAGAAAGTTTGAGAAAGTTTGTGACCCCGCAGCCATGTTGAGATAAATTGATGAAATACAAAGCACCGCCCACCAGCCGGAGCAAACTTTCTCATTTTACAGCTAAACAGTACACTACAAGATGTTGCTGAAAACATTTGAGGCAAGAAATAGGCAATACAATAACAAAATATTGATTCATATTTGATCAACGCTGCCTAGTTTGACCGTTTGATCGGAGTTTGCGAGTAACTGACAGCTGCCGTTGAATGAACAGCCAATAGGAACGCTCTCTCTCTGAAATGACCTGTGATTGGCCAAAGTCTCCCGTCACAGGCTAGATTTTCTAAAGCCTGAAAACAGAGCCATGAGGAGGTGCAGAAGTCTAGTTTTCTCTCAGAACACTTGAATTACAATATGCTGAAAAGGTTATTATGGGATTTTTGCCAAATGATGCCAAAATTATTCTGCCTATTGCAGGTTTAAGGGTAATTTTTGCTGGAGATTATTTCACTGGGATCAGTTAAAGCATCATTTGCCCAATGATGCCAAAACAATGTTGCCTACTGAAGCTTTAATTCTTTGTCATAAATAGGAAAAAGTTGAAACAGCATGTCAATTAATAGCGAACCATTAATTGCGGTACTGCATCATCTGTGCTCCTCTCTACTTTGTAAGAAAAAGGATTTGAGCAACATCACGTTCCTTCCTCTCACATGTATTTGTTCAGGCAGAGCAGAAGGCTGGGTGTGTGATAATCCCCCAGCTCCTCAGTTTGTGGGTAGTAAGCAGGAGGTAAGTCTAGCGATTATAGCGCCTTTCAGCATGGAGAGTAAGAGCTTTGGGTCCCAAAAAAACAAAAAAAAACGGAAAGTGAAAAGCACCCACCCACGTCTGGGCAGAGAGCGGCCCTCAAGAGACACAGTGGTCAACAGTGCATGGGGCTTACCTGTCAAGAGTCTCGTTGTGTCGAGAACGCAGTGGAGGGGAAACTCAGTGGAGCCAAAGAGGCCAAACAGCCGGAGAGGAAGAGAAAAAAGCGCCGTCTGACAAGAGCACGTGTTTAACCGAAACTTTGAGGATCAAAATCACGTGCTCGATCCGTTTTTTAAAGTGGCCCTTGAGGAAATCGGTCTGTCGAGGCCTTTGGTTATAAGAACAGTGTCTTATGCAGAATATGCTCTCATCTTTCCTTTTTGTCTTCCTTGTTCAGTGTTTCCTTTATATTCGGGTGCACTGCTGCAGAATTAGGAGTGCTGCTGCTAAAATTTCATACATTAATCATCAATAATATCCTCATGTTGTTGCGTTTCACAGAGTGCGGGGCTTAGCCTCTCCATTATTTGGTTAAAACAGAATGGTGATGCTGTTTTGCCCTCATTGTTCTTCATGAAGTTTGCTGGAAGTGTTGTAGTAGCCTCGGTGCGTTTTACGTTGAGTGATCGCTGCACCGTAGTCCGTTTAAAAGATAGCCTTTTAAATGCTATATTGCTTTTCAGCAACCGGTCACATGGTAACGTAGGAGGAAGATTGGCCTTGTGTGCTATGATTAATTTGGCATGCACACTCACCTGTCATAATTTTGTTTTAACCCATTTGTGCCCAAAGACTATATTTACTATGACAAGGAAAACATTTGTTCTGATTGGGCAAAAGTCTTGAAATTTGGTATACAGGCATACTTTTGGCAAGTATCAGTGCAACTTTTAAATTTTTAGATCACTTAAAAAAAATCACACTATTATTATAGTAAAAGTCAGAATTTAAAAAGCTAATATTGTGTGTATTAAATGTTTTCCATACGAGATATTTTTTCACACTGCATGTGTGTGCATATCTTTGATATTCAACTTGTTATGAGTTTATAGATACCAAATACTTTATTGTGCTCCGTGTACTTTTTGAGATACAGCCATTTTCTTATCATACTATATCTAGTATTTGGGCACATGGAACTAATTTTTTTTGTGTATAATGGAGTCTTTTGCAAAAACAGTAGTCCCATCATGTGCCCAAATACTAGATGTAGTACGATAAGAGAAATTCACCTTTCAGACAAACAGTTTGACCGATTTTTGAAAATTTCTTCATATTTGTGCTTACACCAAATTAAATTAAAAATGTTTAGTTGCGGGGACAAATGGGTTAATGAAAACTCAACTCCTGGCATTCACTCCTTTGATTCCTCACCACTGTTTTAGAGGAAGAACATACCGGGCGATCCAGCCACAAAGTAGTCAACCTAGGGGAAACACTGATCTAATCACTCTGTTTTTCTCTCAAAATGGCACCTATCATGCACCAGCAAACATTGTTTCCTATTGCTTCACATCACACTATTTGAACTTGATGTCAGCGGCCTCTCCAGGAGAAGATATCCGTGTCTTTCCCCACCGCTTACAAGCTCGTCCTGGAAGTCTGTATTTTGAAATCAATTTGTTCCACTTAACGCCATCCTGGCCCATGGCTTTGGCCAGCGAGTCAACCTTGGCTTCTTCCTGGCCCCGGATCCCACTGGCACGGCTTTGTTATCCCCGGTCTGAGCTGCATAGATAGCAGTGGTCCTATCTCTCTACCTCTGTCCACCTGTTACAGCAGCCAGTCACCTGTGTAATCGAATTATCGGAAGGCCAAAGGAAGCTGAAAACAACAGGTGTTAAAATATGGAATAAAAGAAAAGGAAAGCTGCAAAGGCTAACACTGTCTGTAATCACATCCTTATTCACTCATTCACTAGTATCTTTATGAAAGAGACTTAATAGTTGCTCTAATTAATGATAAAGGTGATATCAGTGATTTCTTTACAGCTCGTTTCCGCTGCCCACAAACAGCCCAAAAATCCCTAGATGCAGGTTTAACTTAGTGAGCAATAAATTGAAATTGACCATGTTGTGCCCTCACTGACAGCTGTACTGTGTCATAACTGTGATTTTTGCATTTATTAAATACAGTTGTACAGTGGGATTGTTGGCAAAAACATATTCAAATAAAATATAACAAAGTGAATACAGTGCTCTAAAATAGAGAGTGCTTTCGGACACGTAGCCAAAGTCAGATCAGGAAAAATACTTTTGAGACCTGCTGGAATAATTCAACCTTGCTGGTTGTGTATGACGATGTAAAGCCAGTAATTATGTTTCTTTTAAGATTGTATAATCGTGTTTTTAAATGAAATTCAGACATTTTGGGAAAATAAAATCCATGCATTTTTCTTTTTTTCCCCACTTTGTTTATTAGTTTTCATATAAAAAAAAAACGTTTTGTATACAAAAGTACAGGAAAACATAAACAACATATTTTTTGTTAAGGAAACAGACAAACAAAATCAAGTATAATAAGATAATCCCCATATGTGTGTCTGTATGTGTGCGTGGCGGTTTAGAGTAAATTCTACAGCAAATGATGAAAACAAACCATTACAATCTCAAAGCTGCTCAAGCAGATATGTTATGTGCATTTTTCTTTTAACTACCTTTTAAAGAAACTAATTTGTCATCACGTTCTTTCTTATAAGAGGATGTGACAAGATTACATAATGAATCGAGCACCAGACGCTTTGATGCTTTGATACATGATGGCAATTAAATTGTCTCTTCTGATCCAAGTCAAGTTTATTTAGCACGTGCAAAAACAACCGGAGCGGACCAAAGTGCTGTACAAGTTAAAGTGAACAGCGAGTAAAATATCATCAACAAAACAAGAATAGGTTGCAATGGTAAAATACATGGAAATATTATAATATGTGCACAAATCTACAACAGAATAAAACGTTTAAGAGCAATTTATAAAAGTTTATAAAATACTAAAACATTTTAGTATTAAAAGC
Source organism: Hozukius guyotensis (assembly GCA_916700995.1). NCBI lineage: Eukaryota > Metazoa > Chordata > Actinopteri > Perciformes > Sebastidae > Hozukius > Hozukius guyotensis. The sequence continues at coordinate 25,796 of CAKALU010062406.1, read as the reverse complement.
ACTAAGAGCAACCAAAGGCCATTGAAAATAAGTACGTCTTGAAGTCTCAGTTTCAAGGTAATTTGGTTTTGTGTTGTCAATTGCCTGCCAATGTGTGTTAATGGCAATAACGTATTATAAGTATTTATAAGTATTTTCAAGTACCAGTTAGAAGCTTTTCACCACAGAGTTGATCTGTTCGTCAAATTTTAAAAGTTTAAAAGTTTTTCCTAAGTTGAGTGCCGAGTCAAAAGATGACACCAGGAGGATGGACCATGTGGACCATCTGTACTTGGAATGGAGGCTCCAACTGTTACCGCCTCTTTATTCTTGGATTTTTCTGATGAGTGTCAAGCAGCATGAAATGAATGCTTTGTCTACAGTCTGTCTAATGTCAAGGTGTATTCAAAAACACTCTTTTTTGATATGCCAGCTTGTCTGTTTCATCCACCGTGCAAAGATTTTTATGTTCTCTTGCATTTCCACTCAGGTTCTTTCATGCTCAAATTGTAAATGGGCATAACAACAAATGGATGGAAACATACCTCGTGTATCAAGTCAACGCCACGTATCTATTTCAGCACCTTGTCTAACCTCGTCTTTGTCATTTCTAGGTACGGAGACATGGTGCCAAAGACGATCGCCGGGAAGATCTTCGGCTCCATCTGCTCCCTGAGCGGCGTGCTGGTGATCGCTCTGCCCGTCCCAGTTATCGTCTCCAACTTCAGTCGCATCTACCACCAGAACCAGAGAGCAGACAAACGCCGCGCTCAGAAGGTAAAAGTCAGTGTCGTTAATTAATTCCATCTGTTCCAGCAGGGAGATTCATGGGTTATGTGTGGGTCAAATAAGTGTTTATGTTGTGCACATACATATAGCAGTGCATGCTTTTGATTTTCAAAAGGCCAAAGTACCACAAGGTTATTAGATAGTATTACGCTGATGAGAATCAATGGGAGCTTGACGTGTTGAGTAAAAATGCTGGCTCAGTGAATACTAATGGTTAAACCTGAAAAACCCTCCTGAAAGATCATCAGATCATTAAAATAATGACAGAGTGTTAAAGGATCTTGATGACTAATGATTTATTTTTTTTATCAAAAAGACAGATGACACATTTTACCAACTTAAAAAAGGTGATAGTGAAAAGAATTGACCCCAATTAGGAATCGCTGTCCTTCAACCTACATTGTCCCACAGTTTTCAAAACCATCAAACACACACACACAGAACATTTTTTGCCCTTCAGACCCACATTATTCAACGTCCTTCCACACATGCACACACACTCCCTATCTCTCTCTCTCTCTTTCTCTCACACACACACTTTAAATCCAAGTACTAAATGTTCTCTATCCACTCACTACACTCACCCAGTGGCTTGACCTTTCTGCGGGTCTAGATAAGAGCGCTATTAAGTTAGAGAGCAGCTGCTGATAGCTAATTGAGGAGGGAAACGTCTGGTTTGAATCCATGACGATATACGACTCCTGGGTGTCTGGTTTTTCATTAATATATTGCTTTGAATCAGCAGAAGTAAGGAGGAAATAAATGGTAAATGGACTTTATTAAGCTCCTTTCTAGTCTTCCGACCACTCAAAGCGCTTCACACTACATGTCAGCATTCACCCATTCACCCACACATTCATACACTGATGGCAGAGGCTGCAAAACAATAACAACAAACAAAAAATCAAAGTAGGTTTGGATACCATCAAGAAAAAGCACATTAATGACGGTAATTTTTTTACACATGGTTTGACAATAATCATGAAAGGCTACACAGCTGCATGTGATGGATGGAAATTGTTGGATAATGCACTAAAAACAATTTATTAAATTGTCAATGCAATCAAATTAAGTTTCCCACTTTTGAAGAAACTTATAGTTTTAGTTTTTTTTAGGTAATCACTTAAAAAACAAGTGCGAACAAGTGTTGTAAATCACACTGCAAATAATATTTTTGTTTAATAATTTTATTTTCCAAGATGTGAGGCACCATCGTGACATATAACCAAGGTAATAGGTAAGAAAGAAAGAACACACAACCACATGAAAAAAAAACACTAAAAAGGTTAAAAACATTATATCAGAAATAATAAAAGCTAACGTACAAAATACACACCTTCATACCCTCCAACCCCCGCACAACCTTCCATCCATGTATACATTCAAATTCATATTATTCACAGGTCTTTCTCTCACTTGTTCCATCCCTGACTTCCCTCATCCGGTCGCACAATGGTACAAGCTGGATAACCTTTAGTATCGTATACCGTTGGGGAAGGGTGAATTCTAATAAATAAGACACAAGGATACAACAGTAACAACACTAACAAACAATAATTTTATAAACATAATACAACTAAGAGGAGAGAAACAAATCAAAATAAATAAATAAGCAAATGCATGATAATAATGCTGATAGTAAAAAAAAAGGAAATTGGTTGTTGACTCCTCCCAATATCTATTAAGCCATTAGCAATCTATTGCCTATCTGAATGTCTGGATTAGTGTACTTTTTATAGAGTGCTACAGGAATAAAACCCAGAAATGAATCTAGCATTTTAGCACTTCCGGTTCCCTCGTCTCGAAGTCAAGGGGGTTTTAGAATTAGATGCCTGAAATAAGGTCTGTGGTTAACACAAGCTTAAGAGATTTTTACGTTTTGTTCTACGAAATAAAATACGTCAGTAAATAACCAACTCTTTTCTTAAAAAAGGCGGTTGCTAACAAGCGGCTAAATGAGACTACTAAACGCCATCCTCGTCCATCGTTACAGCCTCGTTGTGTGTGCTCTTGTTCATGTAACCGTGGTGTAGTTTGTTTATAGCCCAACGTTAGCTTTTTCCTCTGGCGATTGCATTTACACTTCAAAAATCATAAAAACAATGTTCATTTGTGGAGATTGTCCTGCTGAACAAAACATGTAAGTAGCATAAACGTTTGTTTGCCACAAAGCTTATTTTTTGCAGTAATCCAAACCCCAATGGAAAAATACCATTGGCTTTTGTAGAATGCCAACTTCCTGGTTGGCCTACAAAGATACATCATTCCTGGAGCGCTGAGGTGCAATATCTTCTTATTTTGTGTTGTGAATATTAACCACCACTTTGGTCCACAATGTGCGTCTAAGATTTCCTCTGGTTTTATATGTTAACTGCTCCGTTACTTTTACTTGTTCCATTAGATCCCTCCATTTCTCTACACCAGCGCTTAGTTTCTGCAACCAGTTTTTTCTTATAAGTTTAAGAGCAGTTATCTTCATTATTCTCATAAGTTAATTGTCTTCAGTTCTGAGTATCCCCTTTGACAATTACCCTAACAAAATGAACTCATGATTAATTTTGAGGTCCGTTTTCAAAACATAGATGATTTCTGTAAAAATATTTTAACAGGACAGGACCATAAAATGTGGACAAATAAGATTTCCACATAAATTGTGCTGTGCTTTTAAAACTTGTAACCTCTTCATTGACTATTAAATATTGTTTTGATATCGATATTTGTGCATCGGCATTAATGAACTGTTGCTTAGCAACAGCTACTGACAGCAGGAGAGACCAGCAGAAGTGCTGGGAGGACAGACATCTGTCTGAATAATATATGAGGAAGCTGTTGAGTTTTGTCACTCATCTTCTACAAAACATCAAGTTAAGCCAAGAATATTATTCAATTGCTGAATGACGAGCATCACAGATGTTCTTATATTGAAATATATACAAAATATCTTGAGTTGAAGTAATTCAACAGCAACAAACCAACAAACAAGCCTCGTTCAGGAGAGTTGCATCTTCACTCTAGCAGCATTTACATTGGCCATTTACTCTGTATGTGTTTCACAAGCTATTGTTTGATGTGGATCTGAGGATTTTCCCTGAAGGACATTTTTAATTGTCCTAATTTTTAACAGTGGTTTAAAACATGTTTTTTAAACCACGACGGAGCAGTAAAACTCTTCAGTAAGACTTAATGAAGTTCTTTTAGAGTTAACGTCTCCTCTGGTTTATCTGCCTCATTAAATTAGTGAGGAGAAACTCTGGGATGCATAACCCACTTTAACTGAGGAACTCATTTATAAAAGCATTATTGAGACGTTAAATGAAATTAAAAAGAAATTACGTTTGAATGCAGCTTTTTTGCTGCAGTCATGGGGGAGCAGAAGTGGAAAACGCTGATGCACCAGTATCAACATTTTTAAGACCAACGCTGGCCGGATGTGTTTTGCAAACTAATATATTAAACTTAACACTAATCCCTGGTGTAGTTCTTTGAAACAGTGGGTCAGACTGTAGCATTTACTCAAACTGATTAGTGCATCTTTGTTCTCTAAATCATGCGGTGGTTCCCAACCATTTTCCTAGGGGACCCCTTTTTTTAATCATTGAGTAAACTGATGACCCCCGACTAAGTGAAATATTTTATGGATATTTTATATTATATTCAATGCATAATTATAACAGCACAGAACAACTGATAAACTGTACAATTAACCCAAATAGTGAACAACTTACTAACTGCAGGAAGTTTGTGTAAAACAAGCAATTTGGATGAATTTTGAGCAGATTATTTCCTGTAAATATTGCATTGGAGATTAGTTTTCCTGTAATTTTTAGGGACTTTTAATACAGTTCTCTGTATTTTGTATTTTTTTTAACAATCATACATACTTAATAGGCTTCTTTCTTGACATATTCAGTGTTTTCTTCTCCCTGATGCTTGGCCGTTGTTCTATCAGTTCTTTGTTTTTTTTTAACTGCATACTTTTCTAATGCAGGACGAGGCTGTTTAACAGAGAGGGAATGCTCTGTGAATATAGCTTGTGTTCAGATATTCACCTTGCCCTTATCCCCACACTGCCTGTTTTTAAATCAAAGCTAGACCGCACTTTTATTCCTTGGCTTTTGGCTCGGCATGAGAGTTGCCTATTTTAATCCTTTTTCCTTTCCTATTTGTCTTTACGCATTTTAATGTCCTGTTGGTTTTAAGTTGGTCTTAGTGTTTTATTTAGTTTTTGTTGTTTTTATGTTTAACTGCACAGCACTTTGGTCAACTTTTGTTGTTTTTTTAATGTGCTTTATAAATAAATTTGGATTGGATTGGATCCTGTGAGATTTGGTTTATATTTTAAATAATAATCCAAACTTTAAAAAAAGCAATTTAATATTTTTTTAATTTGTCTTAGACCCTTTAAAATCAAGAAGGTTGGAAACCAGTGCTCTAGATTCTTAGTATTCTTCTTACACAGTGACAATGCTTTGCCAACCCAGGAAAGTACAATACATTTTGTTGATTTCTTTGTGGAAACCTGGAGCTCAGCGTGCAGGAGTTTCTTTGTTGGATTTGGTCTATGTAATTGTCTGTTCTTCCATTGCTTTTATGCCCACAACTGTAAAAGGTTGGCAAGTCACCAACACATTTACTCTGCACCTGTGAGCTATTTTTGTTCACCACAGCACAGAAAACCCCTATTATAGCCACATGTGCCCCGTATTTTTCCCTAATAGAATGAGAACAGAAAGAAAAGGAAGAAAAGCAGAAAAGATTTCTTTTATATTAACCCTGTTCATCTGTCTTTCCTCCTTCTATTACTCCATCTCTCCTGGCCTTCCCTATAGGTCTCATTCGTCTTCATTCTTCTCTAACAACAGGCTGCTCCAGGCTCCCATTACAATTATGTAGTCAACTGGGGATTTGACTTTACAAAAAGGTCTTCTCATGTACCCGTTGTAGCTCCACGGTCAGAAAATAGAAAGTAGAGAATCTAAATTGGATTTAATGATAGTCGTTCCCTGCTAACTACTGCATAGTGAGGGCCTCAGTGCAGAGTGCAGTGTCTCCTCTTCATGTTCAGTCACCCACGGATTGTATAACTAGCAGGAGGAACAACCCCTGATACTAATGTGCCTAATTCCCTGATAAGTCGAAAAGAAAACTTCCCCAGAAGAAGAAGAAGAAGACAGGTTTCTTTTTTTTATTAAAGCACAACAAAGCGGTGCATCGCAGTCACCATCGGTGTCGGTGAGTGTCGAGGCAGTAAATGGACTGAGGTCACACCAGTAATGGGACAGCAAAGTCAAGTGGAGTCGCGCTGAGAGATGGCAGGATGTCGAGTAAAAAAAAAAAAAAGGCCGGAGACGTGAGGGCAAAACAAGACAACGGGAGCAATAGAGTAAAGGGAGAAGGAGGTCGGACATGAGGGCGAATGAGAACACAAAGGAGATGGTTGGAGAAAGCCGAGGGAGAAGGTCTGAAGGAGAGAGGCTGATTGGGGTAAAAGGAAAGAAAAAAAGGAAAAGGTCTCTATATGCAGTAGTCTGAATGCTCACTTGTCTGAGAGCTGAACATTTCGTGCCTTTTTCCTCTGGACTGCTGCAGTCTGGCTGTCTGACTGTCGGCTTATGGATGGTAATGTTAGAGCATATAGGCTTGATTTGCTCAGTCAACCAAGACCACAGATACAAAAAAGTAAAATCACTAGAATCCATCATCACTGGGTTTTGGACAGAGTATCCAGGAGGCCCATTAGACCCGTCTCTGAACAGACTGTAATTTTAGAGTAATTTACCTCAGAGAAGTTCTCCAGCCATGAAATACTTCCTCATCACCCTCAGTTGTAGCCCAGAAACTTAAAAAAAAATCAATGAGACACACAGTTACACTTGGTGACAAGTTTCTTCATTATGAACATGGGCACTGTAGTCAACACAGACACAATCTTGCTGCCGTGAATACTCACTAGCACCGCAAATGTATATTAATCCACAGGTGAAAATAGTCTAACTTAAAGATGCTACTGGTTGCATAGGAAATCTATGATCCAGCGTCTTTGGAACCCAGGTAATCAGGTAGGGAGTAGGGACATTTTGGACTCCCCTGCACTGATTTTGACCATTTTCCCAACTTTATTGAATGTAATACAAAATGACTTGAATATCCCTTTAAAAATGTACCTCGTCAGTAGGAATGAATGGGCTTTGGGCTGAGAAATATAGGGGAGGCAAGTCATAATGAATTGAGAGGGACAAACTAACCCATTTTGTTTTGTTCATGTTTTTTGACAAAAAGAAAAATACACCAGCCTTATGCTTTAAATTTTAACTTGAGACTTGATGATGATATGGCATGACTTGACTTGGTATAGAGAGCCCCTTCCAGTGGACCCCATCGGACCTTATTTCGTAAAAAATATGAATGGTAGTCAACGGAGAGACATGAATATGTTTTTATCCTGAATTACGCCTCAAATCACATATGATGTTTGTCAATTTAAAACATAATTTTGCAAGTTAAGAAAGTCGCAGTTTGTTGTATTTTTTTCGTAGTATCATTTAGTTTTGTGTGAAACGGCTCAGTGACCTACATCTCTCGCCTCGGACAATATACGTCACCAACCAACACTAGCTAGCTAGCTAACGTAGCTATGGCACAAATGAAACATTATCTTATGTGTTTTATCCAGCAACTCCTGGTCTTTTTATCAGCCAGGAAGAGAAAGAACGAGCAAGACCTGTTGCTTTTGTGAGTACATCCCAGTATGAAACACACAGGCATCGTAGCTTCAGAGAGAGAGCTGTAACTACGTGACTTTTGGGTGTGTAGTCTTTCTAATTACGTATTTTCACAGTCTTATACTTCTACAGTTTTACAACAAACTCCAACTTTCTTGACTTGCAAAATTATGTGTTAAATTGAAAAACACCGTATGTGTGATTCATGGCGCAATTCAAACGGGATCCAAAAGATATTTATATCTCTCCGTTGACTACCGTTCATATTATTTCCGAAATAGGGTCCAATGGGATCCACCGGAGGGGGCGTGACTTAGGCCCTTCTATTAGACTTGTGACTTAAAGGTGCTCAATACAAAATACAGAGCGTATCTATTTCTTCCACACAGCTCTCAACATGGTGACGGCTGAGCCGGCAGCTAATGTGACTTTCTGACATTGTCTGCTCAGGATGCCATTACTCCTCTATATCTTTACATAGCAAATAGTTGTTTGCTGCTATATTAACGCTCTGGATATCAAATTTAGCACCTTTAAAACTTGTGTCTTAAGACTTCACCAAACTTGCTCACACCTCTGGACTCCAAACCAATTCAGAATTTCATCAGCTCAGAGTAAAGTTTCCATAGACAACCATTTGGGCTCAATGGATCTTCAGAGAAGAGGAAGTACTCATCGCCACATCAGTAGGATCAGAGTTAGTTATTCTTTCATATTCTTTCCTTTCCTTGTGTCAAGTCGAGCTTTTGATCAATAAGAAAAGCAGGAAGGACTCGACAGCGCTTTCCCTTTCAAATTCATTCACGCTTTAGCGGAAGCTACTGTAGGTAGAAAGAAGACATTTGTCTCTTCCCCCCCTCCTCTTCTTCATTTCACACACTGTGCACGTACATACACAATCATTATTATTACATCTTCAGTCTCCAGCATTCCTCACACTTTCACAGGTACCTACAGTCTAACGGACAATTTCTGAGGCATCCGAACTAATTCTGTTACTTTTGATTCGCGTCTGGGAAGCAGATATTGCTCTGCCTGTCTCCTGTTTCTGAAATGCATTTATCGGGAAGAGAGAGAGCAGCAGGACAAGGTTAAAGAAATCTCTCACCTTATGTGTCCAGAAGCACTTGAGGCAGCCGTATAGAGTCGTCCTAATATCCTCTTCATTTTAAGAAATCCCCAATACCATTTCTCTCTCATTTCCTGTCTGCCTCTCTCTATCTGCCTCGCTCTGTTCAGTTATCACATCTATCTTTTGGAGGAGTTATCACATTTATCTTTTGCTACACCTCATTGTACTGTAGACAAAGAGGAGGTGGCAAACCGGCTTTGAAATTGAACGTGATTTTATATTCAGCTGACGCATTTTTGTAAACTTCTCAGCCTCTTATGGGCAGAATCAGCACTAATGCAATAAACCGTCCACTAGTTGCGTCTCAGTTGCTGACAGACTACATCAGCAGGTGGGCTTTGCTTCAGTTTGTGGTTATATTTTTTTTATTTTTTTCTGATGATTTGTTGTTTAGGTTGAATCTTCATTATCCTATTTTGAAAGGATGAAACTAAAATCTTTTGGACTCACGCAAACATTGCAGTTTCAAAGAGGCGTTCTTCATTGTTTTTATTCGGATCCTCATTAGCTTCCACAAAGTGGTTGTTGGCCTTTACTGGAGTGGATAGAAATAAACGGCAATTTAGAATAATGACAACAGGCAGAACAAATCCAATATTAGCATCAGGAAATACAAGGACTGATTCTACGGATGAAGGGGTAAACAATAAAAAAACTAAATTTAATGAAAAGAAAAACAGTATTAAATCACATCTAATTACATTTATGTGAGATTCATCTGCTTTTTGTCTCAGTGAGTTTTTGAAGGAAAATCTGCTTATCCGTTCTATAATAAATCTGACACCTTGTTCTCATGAGGACTACAACTAACAATTACTTTTACGATCAATTAATCTTTCTTTGCAGTTATTTTTTTTAGATTTCTTTTGTCTTGGACAATTAATCAATTGGTTATTTTGTATGTAAAATGTCAAAAAATAGAGAGAAAAAAATCCATCACAAGATATTCAGTTTCCTAAAACATAAGACAAAAAAAAGCAACAAATATTCACGTTGGACAAGTTGGAACCAGAGGATCAGAGAATGTTTGTACGGTATTATAACATACTGTATGTAGAAATAACTTTAACGATAAACCGATAAGCAAAATAGTTGCGAGTGAATTCCGTCCACGTACTTTTGTCCAGTGTATGTTGGTGAGTAGAGTTCTGTTCTCATACATAAAGAACTTCTTTATGAAAACACTCTGATATTGTGGCGGTAAAAGCAGTACATTAGTAGCTGTGAAAATTACTACAGAGCTTGTGTGATGAGTTGGCAGATTCTCACCATTAAACACTGCATTAGTCATCTTCTGTGACCTCCCGCCCACCCTGTCTGATGCTGTGACCTCTTCTCTTCTTCCCACGCCCAGAAAGCCAGACTGGCCAGGATAAGAATATCCAAGTCCGGCAGCGCCAACGCCTTCATGCACCATAAACGCAACGGACTGCTCAACGAACTGCTGGAACTGACGGTGAGAACAACCTCTGACCCTCTGAATGCTAACAACCACCGTCAACAAAGTGGGCGTCATGATTACTGGGAAGTGATTTCAAATGTGTTCATTAAAAATGACACGAAATGTCATCAGATTGTAATTCAGTATGATAGATTAATCATATTGTTACTTGTCAAACACCCTTCTACTAATTATTTCAGTTCACTGCAATTTCACATCTGCAGTAAACACACACACACAAACATCTACACACTCAAAATGACAAACAATTACTGCTATAATTAAGCAAAGGACAATTTAGAAGTCATTTAGAAGCTATACAAAAGCAGCAGAAGTTGGAGTCATCACGTTGTGGTTGTTATAGAGGGCAGGGGTGATAGCAGAGGAGTTATGCCTATAATCCCCCATGCGGGCGTTATCAGTGTAATCTCACAAAGCACTTTCCTTAGTTGTCTTTCAGTCCTAGACTTAATTTAATCCGCGTCTGTAAAACTGCCAAAGTCAGACAACAGAGGTTGTTTTTACTTTCATTGCTTGTTGTGTCACTCTTGGTGATAATTAGATGGTTAGTGCATTAAAAAGAGAGGCTGAAGCAAACTTCAAAATTGCAGATGTTGAACAATGAGGAAGCGGAGGACACTTAAATCCCACACTCACCCAGACTCCTGTTCCTACAAAAGGTGCAGACTGTTTCTGTCTGTCCTCCTCTCTATGATTATAGACAACTGCAGCGTTGTTACATTCTTGTCTTTTGTCACCGCCATACTTTAAACCTGCAATAATTGATTTTTGTGGCGACTCAGGGGTAGCGAAAACAAGTTGTAAACACAACACTTAGAAAGTTGATATATGGTGAAGTTGTGAGCAAATAGTTGCATATTTACACATCCAGCCGACACCGAGCAACATTAGCATGTATTTAAAGTAGAGCCCGACCAATACTGGATTTTTGGGGCCTTTACCAATATTAAGGAGTATAAAACTTCCGATATCAATACATTTTCCAACAGTTCTAAAGTTAGAGTGAAGATACTGGCATCATAGGAAACTACAAAACCTAAAGAATCCATTGGTGTCATAGTAGCTTGTCGCGAAGGAGGATAAATAACGCTCCAAAGTTACACAAAAATTTTGGCGAGGAAAAACTGACATGGCCATTTTTCAAAGGGGTCCTTGACCTCTGACCTCAAGATATGTGAATAAAAATGGGTTCTATGGGTACCCACGAGTCTCCCCTTTACAGACATGCCCACTTTATGATAATCACATGCAGTTTGGGGCAAGTCATAGTCAAGTCAGCACACTGACACATTGACAGCTGTTGTTGCCTGTTGGGCTGCAGTTTGCCATGTTATGATTTGAGCATGTTTTTTATGCTAAATGCAGTACCTGTGAGGGTTTCTGGACAATATGTTCATTGTTTTGTGTTGTTAATTGATTTCTAATAATAAATATATACATACATGTGTGTGTATATAGCTAGCTCACTAATTAACACATTATATCTCATTTGTTAAATTATACACAAATATAGAAGTGACAAGTTGTAGTTTTACGGGGAGTTACCTGAGGTTACCATGAAATTGCCAAGCAACCAGTAGGTCTCTACCAAAAGATACAGCATGTATCCCCCCTTCAAACCATAACTTTTATACTTTTTTATATTTCAGTTTGTATATGGATTCAAATGTATTTGATTTTAGACATTAACTTTAGAGTATTTTGAACTCTGAACAGAGCCAGGCCAGCTGTTTCCTCACGCTTTTATTTTTTTTTTTATGCTAAGCTAAGCTAACTACCTCCTGGCTCTAGCTCCATACTGTACTTAACACACAGACACAAGGGATTGGTCTTCTCATCTAACTCTCTGCAAGAAAGCAAATAAGCATATTTCTTAAAATGTCCAACTATTAATTTAAACTACATGTCTTTCTCTTTATCTCCACTACTTGCAGACATCAACCAACTTTCAACTTTTTAATGTAAGCCTCCACCACCATGTTCTCCTCCATTTTTTACTCAGCCCTTTTTATTTTATTCTCGTCAACGCCGTGGAAAAATGTGTTTGGTAATGCATGAGCAAATTGCCTATATCCTTCCCATCCAGTCCATCACTCTTGCTTTCAGTGACACACTCCCCTCCTTGCAGATGGTTACTAAAATGCATTTGGATCTAATCGAGTCCAGTGCGAAAGCTCATGGGTGTCTGGAAGTGGTTAGAATTATCATATAAATGCCATCTGTGAGTGCTGAGCGACCCACATCCCTCTGCGTGTGTTTGATGAGGCTGCCAGAGTCCTGCCGCATCAAATTACGGTGGTGTCACTGCTGTCAGTCAGTCAGTAGCGCTGCGTGGGTCTGGGGTGGGAGTGAGTGGGGATATATGACAAAGTGACTCTCTCAACCTATAGTTAGATTAGAAGTTCTGGTCTGCTGGTCTTTTTCAGTTTTCCCTGAAGGCTTTTCAATTTTCTGACAGCCATTTATTTGTTACCCAGATCACAGGCTCATTATCTTAGAGGGTGATTTATTGATAATCCTGTCAAGTTTTATTATAACCTTGCATAGAAAGACCTTACAGCTCTATCCCTTTAGGTGCTGTTAATTTAATTTTCATTTTTCACTTTAGAGTGACAGGATTTATTCCAATTTGCCCTCATGGTTATCACCCGATCACTGCTCATATCGCTGATTTTTTTTTTTTTTTTCCAGTGATTCAAACAGGTCTGGAGTTGTGCTCATTGACAACAGACAACTGAACCAATCAGATCTTTGTAGGGAAGGAGCAAAGGGTTCACAATCACATTATGCTCCTGTGCCAATACCGGAAAAATGACGAAAGACATATTGGCACAAAAATGACAACAAATGTAGAGATCAACGCAACTACATACAGTTTCTGGAAAATTAATTGAGAAAATGTTGTTGGATAAAATAGCCAGATGGGAATGTCTGCTTTTGACAAATAGAGCTAATCTAATGATTGACAAATAAAAGTTATTTAGTACATGAATGCAGAAATCATATTTAGTGACACCGAGGGGTCTGACAAAGCTGGGATGCGAACATGTTGGAATAACACTGATTCAAGACTGTATATCGCAGTCAGACATTCAGTCACAGATCTGCCCACGAATTTGCTTTTAGAAATTAAAAACTCAATGGATGGTAGGAGTCTTCTTAAAGCTGGGGAAAAGAAACATGATTTATCGCAATAAAGAAAGGTCTCCTCCATTTAAGTCAATACAAGCCATGTAAAAATCAAAGATGGCGGATCTGTGACTAAAATGTCCGAGCTCTGGGAAATAGTCATGCATGATACAGTTCTGGATACAGGCTATTTGATTAAAGTACCTTGATTTGTCAGGTATTAATAACTGGCTAAGCCAAAATGAGACAGTCCCATCATTGTGTCTATAATATAAACTTGAAATTTCAGAAATCTGTCTATGCCACAATTTATATCTATAATGGAGTATAAAATTACATATATATGATACATTTTATCCATATCACCTTCTCCTACTCACAGCATTAGGAGAAATTAAAGAGCCAGTCATTCTCCATCAGTTGAGTAAGCTGACTTCCTCTCTTCACTTCAGATATAATACAAGATATGAAGAAAAACTTCCTCAGTGAGGTTAACACTATCAGGGTCGCATTCCAGATGGATTCTATCAAATCAGCTTCTTCCGTTACATGAAAACAACCTTGAACCTTGCCACAGGTCTCAGTCTCTAGCTATACAATGTATCTGACAGGGCCTCTGCCACAGGGCTGATCCACACATTAAGACATCAGAAGGCGTAGTTTTCTCATGCCCACATCACTGTATTGTTCATGTGTCTGGAATCTGAATGAGAGTCCTTGGGCTGGATCGCCACCCACTTAAATCCTTTGAGTAACAATGTGCGCCGTGGGGAGGGAATTAATTTGTTTTCAGTTTTCATGTTTTTTGGCAATTGTGATTACTTTGAGACTAAGCTATATTGGAGCTGGAGCTTTGAAACCAAGTCCCGTTTGGAGAAATACCAAAAAAAATGGTTCCATAAGTTTCTGTTTTTCTCAACTCTTCTGTTTTTCCTCTATCTGATGCTTCATACATCAATAACTGTTCAGCTGCCTGGAGCATCACATGGCGCTCAGTGGTACCTACTTAGATAATTAAGTAAGAGAGCTGGCAACAACACCGCTTTTGAATTTTATTAGTTCAGTAAATTCAAAGGGGGAGTTATTTTTTCAGCTTGCTTACACAAGGAACCAAACTAAAGGCAATTACAGTATTAATGGCACAAAAGATGCACAATAGAGACAATTAATTTTAAACAAAGCACTTGCCAAGGCTGAGGGATCAATTCACACCGAGCAGAAATGTGGTCCGTTATGTAACTAATTTGCTAGTAAGTTATTTAAAAGCAAACAGCAGGAGTTGTTGGCTACCTGCTCATAATGGAAATGAGAGTGAAATCAACGAGCACGAACCAATATAGCCCAGTTTAAAATGGGAGACACGAAGCAGAACCAAAGAGTCACGTCTGACTTTTAATTACTGATGACAAAGTTTATATCAAAGAGTCATTTTGTGCACAGAGTTAGAGGCTTTAATGAGTGACGAGGATGCACCAACAATGTAATTTGTCAACATTCATCAATTTTGTGTGTGTGTGTTTGTCTGTGTGTCTTACTAAGGATACAGAAGAGGATGAGCAGAAGCTGACTAAGTCCACCTCTCTGTTAGAGAGCCAACACCACCACCTACTGAACTGTCTGGAGAAAACCACTGTGGGTACACTCCAACACTTCTCTATCTTCATTATCTATCTACATTAATGAGGTTGAAATTATGTGTTAATTGTCATTTAAGTATTGAATCATGATAATAATGTTTTATGCCAGAGAAAAAAAGACAAAAAAAAAGCTTTGAGCATAACATGTACAGTACTTCAGGGTCAGAGGTGCTGGCAACTGCAAGATAAACACGGAACCAGAAAAAAAAAAATTAACCACAAGTGTTTGTATAGAAACTGCCAGTGGTAAAGGAAGTACTCAGATCCTTTACTTAAGTAAAAATACTAATACCACACTGTAAAAATACTCAGTTACAGGTAAAAGTCCTGCATTGAACATTTGTACTTAGGTAAATGTATGTAAGTATAATCAGCAAAATATACTCAAAGTATTAAAAGAAAAATGACTCATATGACAGTTACACTATTATATCATTAGATTATTATTGTGCCTACATTAATATAAAAGCATTTCATTACATTTGAGTTGGTTGAGGTGGAGCTAACTTTAACTAATTTGTATAAATGACTGCAACTAATGATTATTTTCATTATGAATTAATCTGCTTATTATTTTCTCGATTAATCGATTGATTGTTTGGTTTGTTAAAATTCAATAAATGCCTGCAGAGCCCAAAGTGACACCTTCACAATGCTTTGTTTTGTTCAACCAATAGTCCAAACCTCAACATTATTAAAAATAAATTAAAATTATTAGAATAAAAAAGGAAACGCAGCAAAT
Source organism: Hozukius guyotensis (assembly GCA_916700995.1). Classification (NCBI taxonomy): domain Eukaryota; kingdom Metazoa; phylum Chordata; class Actinopteri; order Perciformes; family Sebastidae; genus Hozukius; species Hozukius guyotensis. The sequence continues at coordinate 10,204 of CAKALU010062406.1, read as the reverse complement.
ACTCATATTTGAGAAGCTGGAACCATGAAACTGTGATTTTTGCATGACTAAACAACTTTTAAAATAGTTGCAAGTTAATTTTCTGTCAAATAATCGTTTCAGCTGTACTTGTAATTTTTTTTCTTAACGTTAAATCATCATTTTTTTCTTAACCTTAAATATTAATCTTTAAATTAACTAGTAACTAAAGCTGTCATATAATTGTAGTGGAGTAAAGAGTACAATAGTTTCCCTCTGAATTGTAGTCGAATTATAAAGTGGCATGAGAAGAAAATACTTAAGTACCTCAAATTTGTACAGTACAATGTACAGTACTTGAGTAAATGTATTTAGTTACATTCCACCACTGGAAACTGCACACTCAACCCGCAAAAATGTTATGATTATAGGTATTTCCTTTTGTTTTGCTTAATTACTCATATTATGTGTTTTTGTATATATATATATATATATATATGTACCGTATATCTATTTTCATTTATTTTATCCTGTATCGATTTTCTGAGATACACACCTGTATGCCATCAGCCTAATCACTGCACAAACAGTGTGGGTGTGGATTCAAACCTTTGACCCACTGCACGATACATGTTGCTCTTGTCAGTGTCAATAAAAGAGCCTTCACCATATTTGTGCGGGTTGAGTAACATTTCCTAACACTCCCAAAGTTGCTTTATCAGAAGCTTGTACTTGACACTGATTTTCCCGGTAGCTCCCAAATCCTCCAGAGCACATCCAAGAGAGTCTCCAGGGAGTTTCATTGCTGTCAGAGATGTCTATCGCCGTGACAGTAATGTTTTCCCTCTCGTCTAATCCTTGCCTCACCATCAGTTGGATGCAAGACACAATTTCTTGGCAAAAATGCCTCAAATGTTTACATAGCAGTTTGACAAGTTTCAGTGGAGATTTTGTGAAAGTAGAGATTGATCCCAAGTCTGCACAGTGATTTGAATGATATGGATGTTCTGTGAGTCAATGTACTCTTTTAAGAGCTGCTGTTTTGCAGCTTGTGTCAAAAGACATAGATTTGTATAGAACAGTGACACTGGATCCACTCTCCATTCAGCAAATATACTAAGCTTTGAATGTACTATTAGTTTATTATTATAATCATTTCTTTGGTGTATTTATTTGTAAAATTAGAAATTATATCACTAAGGCATCGTCTTTTATTTACTTCAGAGTCTGTCTCCTCTCTGCACCAAACCCTCCCTGTGTATTTAAACCACCATCCTGTTTCTTCTCTCCAGGCTCATGAGTTTGTGGACGTGCAGATGTTTGAGCAGAACTGCTTAGAGTCGGCGTTACAGACCTACCCGTCACGCAGCCCCTCTATATCCAGCCACGACAGCTCTGTGGGTACCTGCTGTTGCCGCAGGGCAAAGAGAAGCACTCCTCTGCCCAACGCCAGCCTGCCCTCCAGCCATCCCATCGCAACACACCAGGGCCCCCTGCAGGAGCTCAGTGCCATCCACATACAGTGTGCTGGCCAACCGTCACACACCGCCAGGTAAAACTAAAGGAGAGCAGAAACACACAGCAGCAGCAGCAGGGGGGAGGCTTTGCATCCAGGTTGTTCGCTGAATTCTAACAACTTTGTAAGGGGAAAAGAGTTTACAATTTAGCTGCCCACAAAATTTCCACTTAAAGTGTAAGTTCAGGGGTAAATCCATGTAGAATGTTTTGCTTTTATGTGCCAAGGGTTTTGAGATCCTGTATCCTCTGTTCACCTAACCTGACCCTGTCAGATGGTTTGTTACACAGAACCATCTGAAAAACCGTCATAGGAAACTGTTTGAAAAAGGGCAGGCACTTTCAAAAAAATACTTGGCAGGTGATTGGATGAACCATCTGTCAATCAAACTAACCAAAGCGAAACTAGTTCCGTACTTTGCTCCTCTTTCAATGAAGAAATACTCGCCAGTTCTGATATAATTTATGCTATTGCAACATTTACGCTAACCGGTCTCACCGGGTCTCAGGTCTCACACACATAAGCCACACCCCTAGCTACCAGTAGCTCCTCACAAGACGCTGATTGGTCCGTTGTCTGGTTTGCCGGACACAAACGCATTGTGTGATTGCGTGACATCGCGAGAATCCAGCTGCTGTGCAAGGTTAACTGTACACCTCCAAAGCATTTAAAAGTCACATTTGAAAACCTTACTAGTAGTCTTTTTCAGAAACAACATCCTAACTCTGGATATTAAACTGTATTTTTTTTTTTGGTTGACATTTCTGAGAAAAATCCCATAAGGTGCTTACTGTGGAATAGTGAGTTAACTCAATGAACGTCAGAGGATAGGCAACATCTGCTTGTCTACCCTTCTTTAATTAAGGAGATGATGAATGAAATTAAAATCCTTGTATAAGACACATGTCAGCACACCTCTCTGTGCATTCAGACAAAATTACATTCACTTCCTTTTTTTGGAGGGGGTAAACGGGTAAAAAGTGTGTTATTTCTAGAACAATCAATAGGTGGGAACTGTAGAAACATTGTACAATATCATCTGTTAATATTTTGACATAGTCTCTGTCTCTGTTTCAATTTTCTAATTAAATGAGATTTATTAGCTAATGATATGTTGCCTGAACTTGCATACATAATAACTATTTACTTTTTAAATAAAAAAGTAAACCTAGCAACTTTATTAATAATAACAGTTCATGATAAGTTCATTAAAACTATGACAAACAGTGATATAAAATTGCACACAAAGTGCTTCACTTTCTTATCATATAGGTACCAGTGGACGTCTAGGAAACATAATATGCTGCAATAGAGGAAATTTGTTGAATATTAGTTTTTCAATTATTAGTTAATGGCTCAAATGTGACGTGTTCGTGGAATAGTCTGGGTGAAGAAGTATGCCTGTTATGTACCTCATCTTGTAGACAGTGGTATCCCAAACATTACTCTATGTACTCTGCACATAGCCTGGATAGATAAACATTATACATTTGTACATAGTTTCGGTATTTTTTCCTTTTCTCTAGTCGTTTGAACCTCAACCAGAAAACCAATGAAAGTGGGCGGATCAACAGCAAAGGCGGCCGGATCACCACGGCGATCATCAGCCTCCCATCGCCCCCCGCTTTGGCCCCTGACAGCGATGGCCTCCGCGGGCCCCCACAGAGATGGCCGCCTCCACCCCCGGGTCACCCTGCAGCTCCAAGCATCCAGACCACAACAAGCTCAGCTGGCAGCAACATTATAAAAGTCTCTGCTCTGTGACTTTCTGGCTGACAGATGTAACTCAGCTCAGCAGGAGGAAAGAAAGGAGGAAGAAGAAGAAGAAGAAGAGGAGGAGGAGGAGGCAAAGCAGGTCACACTACCTTTATGGACACACCATGTCCCGTATCACAGGGTCAACAGGAAGAGCGCTGTACTCCAGAGGAGTTCAAGAGAAGACAGATGATGTGGAGCCATAACTGAGGTAGAGGATTGTAGATAATGTGAACCGAGAATCACGCACTCGTCATGTCGTGTATGTACTGTAGATACGGACAGAGTCGCTGCATTTCTAATAGTTTCTAACAGCAGTACAGATGTTTTACAAGCAAGTGCTGTGGAAAAGATTGAAAGACATTGTGCAATTAGCATATCCGTACATCAGCAGATGCTGTTCGACGTACCACAATTTCACAGTGAATTTAAAGTGAATTCACAGTGAAATAGTGAAAAGGATATTTTGTTGACTTTAAATGTGTTTGAAGAAAGATGAAGTGTTGAGTGTGTTTACTTGAATTTAATTGGTCTCGTTTGTGTTATGTGTTGTTTGTCTTAAGTATTTTGAGGAAAAAAAACAATTGAACTTTTAGCTTTTCTTTACAGCATCATTTGAAAAGTCACGGTACCGACGATGCTGATAATATCATGTCGCTGAAATGTGAATTTGATGGGTTTGAGACTGCAAAGAGTGTTTTTTTGTTGGAAAATTTGATCTATTCATTGTGTCAAAGAATCAACCAAACTGTGCTTTTTAGTTGCTTCGTGTTTAGATTTCTGACTGGTGATGGACTGCAGGGAGTGAGGCTGACCTGACGCTGTCTTCATGACTTACTGTACAGGCTTTCATACTGAGATGAGACAGAGCAGTGGATCTCAGCTTGAAAGTAAATACCCTCCAGCTGACCGCAAAATGACTTTCAAGTGAAGGTTTATGATTAAAGGACAAGGCCGGTGTTATTCTATTTTTATTTATTTTTTTTGTCAACCAAGACCAAAACCAACAGTCTGTGTTAGTCTGTCTCTCAAAACTTTCTGTTTTTCACACCCTCTCTGTGGCACTCAGACCCAAGCCCATTTGTTCCTTCTGAAGACACAAATTATAGAAAGGCATCACAAAACAGTTTTTTTAAAACAGCTTAGCAACACATGGGCATTGCAGTTTCTAGCAAATGTTACTCAGACAGGAGTGATAGTGCAGTTATTTAGGACTATTTTCAGCCGAGGATGAATACATATTTGAGTTCAAGTAATGGCAGCAGGACGGCGTATATTAGAAATAAACTGCAGTGCCCATGTTTTATGGAGGTCTACTGCACATAGGCTTTGGCTGCACAGACAATACTTGTAAGTAGGATTGATTCATTGTTGATTTTGGTGTTCTCATTGGATTTGTTGAGAAAAATATAGAATATTTCCAGTAATGAAATGATATCCAGTTTATATAAATGTGATTGGTGCTTTTTGTCCCTGTGGAATAATTAAAAGCTGCAGCTGTTATGCTGCCTCTACTCGCCGAGAGTCGTGGGCTGAGAGGGAGACGAGAAAATGATAATGTGCGTATTCATTGTGAGCATGAGTGGGCATTTTAGGCATTGAATACCAAAAAGGTTGAGCACCACTTTCATATCAAGCAACCAGTCCTAGAACATTACAGGAAGGAGGCCAATTCATGTTCAACCCAGATTTTTCAAACTAAAACTGAAACTAAAAAGCTACATGAAAGCTGATTATTTGTAGAGTTTTAAAAAGGAGAGAACAAGGCTAAAATATGCAAATGTAAAAATGTTTTCGGGGAATCCAGTTGCTCTTCTTTTGGATGGAAATTTAATTTTGTCATCTTCTCTCTCTTTTTTTCTTTTGATAAATTCTAACAAAGCAGAAAAAAAAAACAAATGGCCAGATTGGTTGCCTTCAGTTGTACCATTTTGTGTCGTGAGTTAAACTGTCAATGAAGTGATGTTGTTTCACAGCTGACTACAGCGTGTTCATGAGAACTTGAAAATATGTTTTGTTTCTAAGTTTTAAATGTACTTTAAAACTTTTAAGTTTACATTTTTTAAAGAAAGCAAGTAAATGAGAATACATAGGAATACCAGTCTGACAGAATAATCCAAAGTCAAGGTCCTCTTTTCTACCTTTTCCAGAGCTTTTAACTGTATAGCACCGTCTTTCATTAACAAATTAGGGTTTGCTAAGTTGTCATGGAGACGGATGTGCATAAAATGTGCTTTTCTTTTTAAGTCAACATGGATAAGAAGTACTAAAAGTGCTGTGGAATTAAATAACAGTTTCAGAGCATGCAGAGCCTGCACTGATAAAGACCATGTGATATGGTTGAAAGCCTCAGCAAAAGGCATTAAGAGGACCTTGAACTGGGTCTGTTTTGTCAAACCATTTCCAAGGTCAATTAAGAACGTTGAACCTCAAGAATAGGTGATTAATAAGCAGCTCATTCATGATGGTCTCAAAGATGGTCACAAGATTGCAGAAGTGATGCATTCTGACACTGAAACAAAATGATTGAAAATTACTCCAAAAAGATTTGTTCTAACCCGGCTTGGGGCCCTTCTGTGTGGAGTTTGCATGTTCTCCCCGTGTTAGTGTGGGTTTTCTCCAAGTTCTCAGGCTTCCTCCCACAGTCCAAAGATATGCAGGTTAATTATTGACTCTAAATTGCCCGTAGGTGTGAATGTGAGTGTGAATGGTTGTCTGTCTCTATGAGTCAGCCATGTGATAGTCTGGCGACCTGTCCAGGGTGTACCCTGCCTTCGCCCAATGTCAGCTGGAATCGGCTCCAGCCCCCCCGCGACCCTAAATAGAATAAGCGGTTACAGATGATGGAGGATGAAGATTTGGTCTGGTTTATGGCCTTACTCCTGCACTCATATATTATTTATATTCCGCTGCACATTGTTGTTCATTTGAAGTTGATAGACGCCTGGTGTTTGGACTAGTTTGTGACTACTTGCCAAGTGTGCTCTGGTTATCTGTATCAAATAAACAATGTGTTTATTTGTCTTTATTGTTTTTGCTAAAGTGGAAACTATGATTAAACTGTAGTGTTTTTTCCGATCATGAAGCACCAAGTGAAATTGTTTTGGCTGTATCGGTATACTTTGTGTTGCATTCCTGCATTTTGTCACATTTTAAAACGGAGGTGAACGTATTTGTGCCAAAAGGGTCACTTTTCCATCCTCTGTAAGAACAACAAAGTAGTAGTACACTTAATGCTGCTATATAAAAAAAAATCACAAACCCTATAGATCATTTTTCCTCTCACTGTTAATGCTGAAAATAACAAGCGTCCACTCCGTCGTGGTGTTCATAGCTTGGATCTTGATTTACACAGTATCTACACATTAGGGCTTTTTGCCGTATCATAGATCACCACCATGCTTCAACAACAGAAAGCACTTCTCTCACTGATGATTACTTGTTGTCATTATATGATTCACTTGACTTCAAAAGGCATTGTGGGGGTCAATTTTTTAAAAGTCTTGGCATTGCTGTTTGTGTAGTTTCTTATCTTTTTATTCTTTTGAACTGAGCTTTTCTGTCTGTTTGCTGTTTACCGTATTCTGTCAGTTTATTTGTTATAACAGCTATGAAGTGTCAGATGAGAATTAAAATCTGCCACAGCAATCGAGTGTCGTCTTTCTTCTCGCTCCTGTCACCGACGTGGAAACGTTTGCATGTATATATTTGTATTCTGTTATTTCCTGTTTCAGTCATGTTTTTCAACACAGTTTAACTTATCTTAACCAATAATACATCATCATTTATTTGTTGATTTAGATTTTGTAGTCCATCCATTTACATCCATTTGCCTCCGCTTGTCTGGGGCCGGGTCGTGAGGGCAGCAGGCTAAGCAGGGTATTCCAGGGTATCCCTTGCAGGTGCAGCTGGCTGGGGCAGCGGCTTCCTGGACTCCGCCTGGGTTCACCCGTGTAAACACATCTTGGTGAGTGTGCAGCAGCTGAAGGATACCAACAGCCGGACCACCCGTTGGTTCCTCTCCCTTCAACCATACCAGTTCTCCATCCAGAACACTGTGGCTGACTTCTTATCTCGCAACGTGGTTGACGAGCCTGCCGGAAGGGTTGAGAAGTGTGAGGGAGCTGGAAAGCATCCCCCTCACTAAGGTGAAAAAGACACACACATGCACATTGACTGTGTAAAATGTGACAAAACAGACTAATACAGGAAGTTCATGTTTGTTATGTTGTTGCTTTTATTTTGGGGAACTACTAATCACTCTCTTTGAGGTCTACTTCAGGGGAGGTGTTTTCATGAAGTTTACACCTGAGAATGTAGCCACAGAACTCAAGCTGATGTCAATTACCTTGTTACGTAAGTAGTCAAGAAAGAGGGAGGTGAGTGTTAAATTTGCTATTGTTTGTTATTTCTTCAGTTGATTATGCGTTTTAGTTAATTTGTATTAAGCAATAATCATGTGTATTTTGTATATAGAAGTATTGGTATGGGTAAATTGTAAATATATTTCCTAAATTGAATGTGGAAGTGTTCATGTGCCTGCTGGTAGAGACCATAGGTAGATATACCAGCTGGGAAAGCAGTGTATAGTGTCAAAGAGAGAGGGTGCTGCTAGAATCTGCTACACCTCTGAGGCTGCTTTTGTTATCCATCAGTCTGCTAAATGTAGATGAGAGCTGCTTTACACCACAATCCAGAAAGCTTTCATTCTGTTTGTAATGATATATGACTGATGAATAATTCATTTTTTTTTACATACTACTGTATACTGACTTTTTTTCAACATACTATACTACAATTTTTTTTTCGACACACTATACCATGACTTTTTCGCCTATTTCCGACATACTATACTATGATTTTTTTTTTATTATTCTTTTTTCGACATACTATACTGTGACTTTTTATCAACATGCTGTACTAAGACTTTTTTTCGACATACTTAACTTCCTTTTTTTTTTACATACTATACTATGTCTTTTTTTTCAACGTACTTTACTTTGACTTTTTTTTACAAACTATGCTATGACTTTTGATTCGACATACTATACTATAACTTTTCATTTCACAAACTGTACTATACTATGCCTTTTTTTTTCGACATACTATACTATGACTTTTCTTTCAACGTACTATACTATGACTTTTTATTTAACATACTTTGCTGACTTTTTTACTATATACTATACTATGACTTTTTTTTACATACTATACTCTGACTTTTTTTGACATACTATACTATTACTTTTTTTCAACATACAATACTACGACTTTTTTTTCGACATATTATACTATGACTTTTTATTCAACATACTATACTATGAATTTTTTTCGACGTACTATACTATGACGTTTTATGCCACATACTGTACGATATTTTTTTTTTACATACTATACTATGACTTTTTTTTGACATACTATACTATGACTTTTTATTCAACGTACTTAACTTCCTTTTTTTCTACATACTATACTATGACCTTTTTTGAACATACTATACTGACTTTTTTTGACATACTACACTATGACTTTTTTTCAACATACTATACTATGACTTTTTTTGACATACTATACTATAACTTTTCATTTCACAAACTGTACTATACCATGACTTTTTTTGACATACTATACTATAACTTTTCATTTCACAAACTGTACTATACTATGACTTTTTTCGACATACCATACTATGACTTTTTTTCTACATACTATACTATGACTTTTTATTCAACGTACTTATTTCTTCCAACATTTTTTTGACATTTTTCAGGCTTTTTCTTCCAGACATTTTTCAGGCTTTTTTTTGCAGACTTTTTTTTCAAACTTTTTCCTGACTTTATTTTTCAGACTTTTTTTTCGAATATTTTCAGAACTTTTTTTTTTTCGAACATTTTTCAGACTTTTTTTTCAGACTGTTTTTTTCAGACTTTTTTCAGACTTTTTTTAGACTTTTTTTTCAGACTTTTTTCTTTTTCATTTTTATAGGAATGAACGGGACACCGCATCCAACGCTGGATCCTGTTCTCTTAATACATCCATGGCTGAAAACAGAGCCATGAGGAATAGCAGAAGTCTATTTTTTTAAGACTTTTTTCAAACTTTTTTTTCAGACTTTTTTTCAGACTTTTTCCTAACTTTATTTTTCAGACTTTTTTTTCAGACTTTTTTTCAGACTTTTTTTCAGACTTTTTTTCCAGACTTTTTTCAGATGTTATTTTTCAGACTGTTTTTTCAGACTTTTTTTCAGACTTTTTCCTGACTTTATTTTTCAGACTTTTTTTTCAGACTGTTTTTTCAGAATTTTTTCAGACTTTATTTCTTCCGACATTTTTTTTTGACATCTTTCAGACTTTATTTCTTCCGACATTTTTTTGACATTTTTCAGGCTTTTTCTTCCAGACATTTTTCAGACTTTTTTGCAGACATTTTTTGCATGCTTTTTTTTGCAGACTTTTTTTTCAAACTTTTTCCTGACTTTATTTTTCAGACTTTTTTTTCGAATATTTTCAGAACTTTTTTTTTTTCGAACATTTTTCAGACTTTTTTTTCAGACTGTTTTTTTCAGACTTTTTTCAGACTTTTTTTAGACTTTTTTTTCAGACTTTTTTCTTTTTCATTTTTATAGGAATGAACGGGACACCGCATTCAACGCTGGATCCTGTTCTCTTAATACATCCATGGCTGAAAACAGAGCCATGAGGAATAGCAGAAGTCTAGTTTTTTAAGACTTTTTTCAGACTTTTTTTTCAGACTTTTTCCTAACTTTATTTTTCAGACTTTTTTTTCAGACTTTTTTTCAGACTTTTTTTCCAGACTTTTTTCAGACTTTTTTCAGACGTTATTTTTCAGACTTTTTTTTCAGACTTTTTTTCAGACTTTTCCCTGACTTTATTTTTCAGACTTTTTTTTCAGACTTTTTTTTCATACTGATTTTTCAGACTTTTTTTTCATACTGATTTTTCAGACTTTTTTTTC
>CAKALU010062405.1:0-12418 GCA_916700995.1 Hozukius guyotensis | reverse complement strand
TATTTCCTGGTTGCAGTGTATGTGAATGTCATCAGCTGACAGGAAGTACACATGGACCCAAGCTGTTGCCTAGCAACGCAATTCTGTTGCAATTCCGTTGCAATTCCGTCAAAATGCGCTAAAACGGAGCGTTTCAGACGGAGGGTAAATACAGGTATATTCAAGCAGACAATATGAGGAAAATAAAGTTTTTTTTTAAACATTACAGCATGTAAACATGTTCTAGTAGAAACACAAAATACAAGTATGAACCTGAAAATGAGCACGATATGGGACCTTTAAGGCAGAGTTTGTTGCTTCATTTCCTCACTTTTTATCAATTTAAAAACTTCAACTGACCTTTCTTTAAAGCTTTGAAAGAGTAAAGTGACCAACCTGCTGTTGAAGTAACTGTATTATAACATAACGAAAGAACAAAAAGCATCAAAATGAAGATCTTGCTTGTGTAAGACAACAGAAGTGGCCTGTATGTGAGATAGGGAGGTAACATCGTGGTGGTAATAAGTAGGTGTCTTTGGCAGTAGGAGCTGTTCAACAAGTGCCAAGTTGGCTGACTGCTCAGTCCCATATGACAGGAGGACCCATGTTGCGGTGAAAGGGGTCTCGCTGGCTTCAGACCCCAAATATAATCTGAGCTCTCTATTTATCCTCCTTTGGCAACCTGAAACAATGCAGGGCATGTATTATTGCTTCTATTATTAGCCCTCTGTACAGTTATTTATACATGGACACAGCTGATCAAAGCCTATTCAGATTGGATTCACAGCTACTCCGGTTTCACTCGTGATAGAGGGTAAAAGAACAAGCAGCCCCGGCCGTCAGAGGAGACTCGAAAGTTTGGTGGGTTTTTTTTAAATTCAGGATCAAAAAATTTGATTATTTTCAATATACTGGTCTTGTTTTTTGTCTTTCTGATATTTAGTGGCCAAATGATTTAAAATGTCAGGGTTAAAAATGTAAAATGTATCATTTTAAAGAACAAAAATAAGAGGCAAATGTGTTATATTGGATTGTATACAATAAAATTGACATGACAAACATCACTTCATCGCTGTCCAGGGAAAACTACGTCTCTCCAAATTTGGTGATTTTAGATTTTTCAGATAAATTGAGGGATCCGTTATACAGTGGTGGAAATAACCAGATTAATTCACGTATACTGTATTCACTTTACGCTACTTTATACGTCTACTACCGCTATATTTCAGAGGGAAATATTGTACTTTTTACTCCACTACATTAATCTGACAGCTGTAGTTACTAGAATGTCATGATAACAGAAATTTAGTAGTCGATACCAATACGAGTGAAATTCCTCGCTTCTCGATACCACGGTAAAAAACAAAAACAAAACAATGAACTAGGAGGTTGTAGCGGGCTCAGTTTTAAAGCTAAAGTGAAGATACTGGTATCATATGAAACTAGAAAACCTAATGAATCCATTGGTACCAACCATGTCATACTAGCTTGTCGCAAAGGAGGTTAAATAACCCTCCAAACTTATTCTAAATTTTGGCGAGGAAAAACTGTCATGGCCATTTTCAAAGGGGTCCCTTGACCTCTGACCTCAAGATATGTGAATGTAAATGGGTTCTATGGGTACCCACGAGTCTCCCCTTTACAGACATGCCCACTTTATGATAATCACATGCAGTTTTGGGGGTAAGTCATAGTCAAGTCAGCACACTGACACACTGACAGCTGTTGTTGCCTGTTGGGCTGCAGTTTGCCATGTTATGATTTGAGCATATTGTTTTATGCTAAATGCAGTACCTGTGAGGGTTTCTGGACAATATTTGTCATTGTTTTGCGTCGTTAATTGATTTCCAATAATAAATATATACATACATTTACATAAAGCAGCATATTTGTCCACTCCGATGTTGATAAGAGTATGAAATACTTGACAAATCTCCCTTTAAAGTACATTTTGAACAGATAAAAAATATGCGCGATTAAATATTTTAATGGATTGACAGCCCTAGTCATATATAATATTAGTCAAGGAACATTTTGCAGAAGAAGTACTTTTATTTTTGATAGTATTTTGCTGATAATACTTCTGAGTATTTACTTAAGAATGATTTTGAATGCAGGACTTGTACTTGTAATGGAGTATTTTTAGATTGTTGTATAACCATAACTTCAGTAATAGTTTAGATATTGTTATACATTAGTAACGGTAGAAATGTGAGGTGTGTGAAGCGTCTGTTGGGAGTTCAAACAGCGTCTGCAGCAGGACCTGAGCGGTTATGTAAATTCAACCAGTTCTGCCTGTGTGGCTGGTTTCATTCAGCCAAATGTTTGTCAAGCCGACACTACGATATTCTCTCTAACCGGCGTCAACGTTTTTACATCTAATAAAGGGGCTTTCTGTTCACCACAGACAGAGTGAATTAATAGCTACGTCAAAGAAGACATGAGGGATTACCAAGAACCATCGACGCTGTGAAAAGGATTAGATAAGGGGTCGTGTTTTGATCAGGAGTTTGCATGATGACACAGTTACTGATGATGATCAGCAACAATTCAGATGCTAACAGGTTTCCTGGAAATCATGCTGGTTCTTAGAAACACTCGGTGCTAATTCAACCGTGGATGAAACCTTGAAACAACATTTATATACTAATAATGTGCTTTTCTAAATAAGTCTTGAGAGAAATGCAGCATGAATTATGTTCACTGGCAACATCGTGGAAGAGAGGAAGTGATATATTTGTGTAGAGCAAGCTAAGTGTTTGGGCAAAAAAGACACTTTGGTAAAGATTAAGGACAGATCAGAGTTTTGGTTTCATTTTAATAAAGTAAACACATCCTGTTTTGTGCTTTAAGTCACTTTTGATTTTCTCAAAATTTTACGTAATAATCTTTGAGATTTTCATTTAAATAAATGTCTGTTAAACCTGCCGACTGCATGTGCGGTCAAGCCGGCCGTCACTCTCATCTCCGTGGTCAAATCAAGCCGACGCTACGACTGTAGAGCACCCATATACTGACATCTATGTTAAATGGATGGAGCCGACCATGGATGTATAAAGAGAACGGAGCTGACGGGAGAGCTAAAGACGAAGTAGACACGTGTGACTACGTCCGGTTTTCAAAATAAAGTGTTAACAAAGAGAACTGTATATACAAAATACATATATGGAAATAAGATTGATTGGATTATATTCACCAGAAGTATAAAACATTACATGTCCCTTATAAATTAAAAAGAAAATACCACTAATTTGTGAGGGAAATGTCTTTATTCTTTTATTTGACTGATATATTTGACTTCATCAGGACATCTCTGACTACATACATGCTGAAAATCAAACATTCTTACCGTATTAATTTAGATATTTTCCAAAGTAAAAGTCCCTAGAAGTGTATGATTCAACTTTCCCCATGGTCTAGTGTTAAAAAAGTTAACAAAAATCACAATAAATCATAATATTGAACCGCAATACATATCAAATCGGCACCCAAGTATCATGATAGTATCGAATCGGGAGATAGGTGACTCGTCCCAGCCCTAATTTTGACATGTTCTCCTTTGAAATATCAGTGAGGTAATATATTACCCTGTATTTATACATTTCAGCGTGAGAAAAAAACCCATCTACATTTGTTTTTGAGTATTTTATGCTTATTTCCTTTTTGTGCTGCTTGCTTTAAAAAGATGCCAAACTTACATTAGTACCAGTAATCTCTCAGTTCTGGTGTCACAGGGAAGTGGGAGCAGGTGGATGTTAAAATGATAAAAGGTTTACAGATGTATATAAGCCTTATTTTTATTTCATTTTGAATGCTCAACAGGATGAGAAACCTCATTTTACAACCATTTTTGCGAGATCTTGAACCGGATTGAGCCGACTATCTTCCTTTTTTATAAATGTCAGCCGATGGAAAACATGACAGAATGCGGCTTTGTGTGTGTGTGTGTTTAGAGATCACACACATGATATGTGATAATGTCAAACTTTGATGTAAAACACAGTCAAGTGGGTTCACCTTTTTTTTTTTCTTTTTTTTTTTTGCTCGGCATGGAAAATATGACTGATGGTGTTGCGGTATTCGCTGGCCCAGATGAAAGACCTAAAACCACTTCCTGTCTGCAGCGAGGTGCAGACGCAAAGTCACATTTAGAGCAGCGCAGGAAGATCTCAACCTTATGTAACCTTGGAAACCAGTTGTCATACATGCATTCATTTAGCGAAGCCCCCTGGGGGACGGCGTTTGACTTACAAATTAGGCCCATTTACTAATTGCTGTGTTTTATGTTTTTAATATGCAAAAGACCCCCTCCGCTCTCAGTATTTCATCCCATCTGGCCATTAACTTCATTTCTTATTCAATGCTGAGGATTTGAAAAATGGACAAATGTTGCTGCTGATGGTTTCTAAGAGGGAATGGCACAGATGGGCCTACTGCAGACTCAACAGCTTGTAAAGCAACATGTCCAGCGATGGCAGGGAGGGACGCTGCCAAAGATTCAACAGCCTGTCGACCTATGCCCTTTTTACTTTCTGCATATTTATCCGCCTCCAGCCCGCTAGTCTGTAACACAACACACAGCTTCAAATGTGTCTAACCTCTCGAAATTTGCTTGGCTGCTCTCTTTGCCATTTTTAAATCATTTTCATTAGCTTCATTAGGCAATTTAATTGAATGAGCGAGACCTTAACCGAGGACTGACACAGCTCTCCAGAATAACGCTCTGTTCATCATTAAGGCTCGGGCTGTGTGACTATCATCGTACAAACTATCTGAGCTCTCAGAGACCAAAAACCACACAAAAAAAAAATGCCAGCTCAGTCTGTCGATGCATTATGGTGCCTCCCTCTGAAATACTGTCACAGCATGATTACATGTTTTTTGTTTATTTCTTATATTTATTGGATGGAAAGTCGATTTCCTGTCTGACCTTTTGCAAGTAACAAACAGACATGTATATTAGGTATGGTGAGAAAACTCCCTAAAATACTCGTATTACTCCTAGTAATATCAGAAGACGTGATAAGATCGGTGTCTGCACCCAACATGTAAATTAGCGAACACATCTTAGATTTCATCGCCACACTGAGAAGTCATTATTAGTCACCGTTACACCAACACACTGTATGATATAAGATTTAATCATGTTTAAAGTAGGTCAGAAGTACAAAAATGAATTGAATCTTTGTTTAAAGGAACAGAGAGCTTACTTTTCATGTTGTGTTACATGTTTGGATACTGGGCAACAAAGCATTAAAGCTTCAGTAGGCAGTATATTTTTGGCATCATTGGGCAAAAAATCCATAATAACCTTTCAGCATATTGTAATTCAAGTGTCCTGAGAGAAAACTAGACTTCTGCTCCTCCTCATGGCTCTGTTTTCAGGCTTTAGAAAATCTAGCCCGTGACGGGAGACTTTGACCAATCACAGGTCATTTCAGAGAGAGAGAGAGCGTTCCTATTGGCTGTGCTCCGGTCATGTGACCGGTACTTGGAGTTTCTTCAAATGATTTCACAATGGCTGCCGCGTCACAAACTTTCTCATTTTACAGCTAAACCGTGCACTACAAGATGATTCTGAAAACATTTGAGGAGAGAAATAGGCATTAACGTAACATAATATTGATTCATGTTTGATCAGCGCTGCCTAGTTTGACCGTTTGGTCGGAGTTCAGAGTGATTGACAGCCGGCTCTCATAGACAGCAGATGGACAGCAGACCTCGGATCAGCTCTTACTGCTTGTTTTCCTCCGGTCTGTGAAATCTTGCAGATGCCGTTAGGAGCACCGGAGGACACCAGAGGACACCGGAGGACACCGGAGGACACCGGAGGACACAGAGACTCATGATTTTTTTCAGGTTACCTGTTTCATGTACTACTGTCACGATATAGCGACCGTTTTATAAAAATAACTTTTTTTAAATCATATTTTCTCCAATCTCGCCGACTTCAGCTTTAAGGAACAACTACTATTTAACAGTTAATTTACATTTACGAGGCATTATACATCAGATGAAAGTCTGCCAAATATGTAACCTTTATTTAACAAGGAACGGTTAGTAATAACAGTGAGTTATAGTCAAACATAAACCAGATAACACAAAATATGAATTAAACAGAAATAACATAAGCTGACACTTCAACTGCTTTTATATCTTACAGCAGGTTCACATAGGCCGCAAAGCGCCGCGAAGCGCTGCGATTTTTGGAGAAGCGTTGCCTTCGTCCTTTCGGCTCCCGTGTAAATCGATCTTCAGCGATAGTTTCAGCGTCTGGTCTATTTTCTCTGCGTTCCGCGAGCGAATCTGGCAAGAAAACACTCTGATAACCAACTATAAACGATATAAATGATATACTATATATGATATAGAAGATCGGATTCTGATAAGATGATAAAATATGCATCCCACAAACGCCTTTGACCTCCCTCCCCTCTCTCCCTGCTGTTTGCCCGGAGTCATATGAAACTAGAAAACCTAAAGAATCCATTGGTACCAACCATGTCATACTAGCTTGTCACGAAGGAGGTTAAATAACGCTCCGAACTTGCGCTAAATTTTGGTCCCTTGACCTCTGACCTCTGACCTCAAGATATGAGACAGACATGCCCACTTTATGATAATCACGTGCAGTTTGGGGTAATGATTCAAGCATATTTTTTATGCTAAATGCAGTACCTGTGAGGGTTTCTGGACAATATCTGTCATTGTTTTGTGTTGTTAATTGATTTCCAGTAATAGATATATACATACATTTATATAAAGCAGCATATTTGTCCACTCCCATGTTGATAAGAGTATTAAATACTTGACAAATCTCCCTTTAAGGTACATTTTGAACAGATAAAAAATGTGCGATTAATTTGCAATTAAACGGAATTAAATATTTGAATGGATTGACAGCCCTAATGTATGCGCATGATGAGACGTATTAGAGGTGTAAACAAGAATGTAGTTTGTATAGAGATATCAATGTATTACTATATCAGTGTGTTAAGAAAGAAACATTATTATTAGCAGTATATTTATAAGACATTTCATAACAGTTGATCTTGTGACCCGCCTCCTCCAAAACCATCTCACAGCCCTCGGGGGAGTTCCTACTGCGGGCTGAGAACTACTGAAATTAGCTGATGATGTAGGCATCTAAAAATCTATAAAACTAAAACCATCATCTGCTGCTAAAAGGACAAACGTCTCCCTGCGAGTGTTGCCGGTCGGTGCGAGGAGGCCCAGCAGGCTGTGACAGATTACCAGGAGAAGTATAGTTTACACCGAACAATAACAGCCACATCACTGAATTCATAACAACCCTATTTTCTCCTGAGTTGGGCCAGTCTGCTCAGTATTATTCATTCAAGTTGGCATGTCCCCTTCGCCTGAGGAAGGCTGAATCATCCTCACGGTCACTTAGCAACAACCAAATATTGTTTAGTTAACGATCAAAAAATGTAAACATTCGCTCTCACTCGCTCACGTATGTACTCGCGCTTACCGTGCATAAAGCCAGTGATGAAGCGTCACTGATCTCTTGTCGTGCTTGATGTGTACGTACAGTGACAGCGTGTGCTCTTGCAATTTTTTGGTTTACCTCATGCTCTGATGAAATCTGAGATAATGATCTCAAGAATAGCAAATATTGTCATTCTCCCTGCAGTGGGAGCCCAATTTAATTCTGACCTTATCCCAGAATGGAAGCATATCATACACATGGATGGATTTACACGACTGAGGGTATTAGATGATGTCTTCTGATATTTATACCCATCGCCCACAGTGAGCGTGTTGCTTACGAAATGTCTTCTCAGAGGTTATAAACTAAACTTCTCTGCCGTGACCCTCGAGTGGAGCAACTTATCAGGAATAAATCCCTCAACCTTTGAAACAAACACAGGGATGACACAATATAAATAACAATGACTCTCTCTCTCTCTCTCTCTCTCTCTCTCTCTCTCTCTCTCAGCCGTTGCTAATCACGTCTAAATAGCAACTGTTTCTAGGACAGGGGGTCACCTGCTGCATGGCTGTGTGGGAGCCAGGGCCTTTTAGCTCTGCATGGCCGTCCCTCGGGGGGGATGAGGTTTTTAGCCTCTGTTGGCAGCTGCCTCGATGCTTTGGGAATGAACTGCTCTGGAGTGTAACTGCATTTATAATACTCTAAGTTAATGGGAGACGATGTATAGCTAGTCAGGAATTAGAGGACACAGTTTTCTGGCTTTGTTCAAAGAGGACCTTTTGTGCTTTTGTGCTTCCTTTAGTGTGTTATATAGTTTTTTGTGCATGTAAAAGGTCTGTAAAGTTACAAAGTCCACACCAAAGGGAGTTACTCTTTCCCACAGAAACTCTGCTCCTGAACTGACTCAAACGCCTCGCTTGAAGTCCTGCCTTTTCTTCCGTAACGTGGTGATGTCACCAAGTATTGCCGCACACACACTACACAAGAATCGAGTAGGGTTGTGACGGTGAGGACATTTTCCCACCGGTCAATAAACTTGTGACAACACCGGTGTTACCGACTACACCGGACAATTTACACAAGAAAAGATGACAGTCAATATGTGTAGCGCGTTTACTTTGATCTTTAACATACATTTTTGGATTGCCTTATCAACGGAAATAAAAATACAGCCTGACCTGAAAACATTTAATGAAAAGGTGAAACATTGGCTGAAACTAAACCAAACCTGTGATCACTGATTATTGATTGGGAACATACATATGTACATTGATTGTAATGTACGATGTGGTATTATGTATTTTTATTTTTTCTTAAAAGCCTAACCAGGGACAAGATCTGCAAATTAGCTACGGCTAGATATCCTATGTACATCGGTTGTACTTTAATTAAGTGTAACAATGCCTCCATGTATTGTCCCTGTCAAATAAATTAATAAATAAATATCTAAATAACGTCGGATGGCGGTGTGTCTGGCTTTTTACGGTAGAGCTTTCTCTGCGGGGGTCGCAGGTTTCCACCCGGCGCCACTCCGCCACGCACACCGGATGTGATCGCTCCGTCCTCCTCACTGCGATTACCTCATTAACGTTACGGTTCCCTTATAGCATTGGGTTTAAATCTGAAATATTGCCAAATAGGCGCTTTTGCTTTTTCGCTTCGACACCAAATCCTTCGCCATCGTCTTGTCTGTCAACTCTCTCTCGTCCCGTTTGTGTGTGAAATCTGACTCCTGCTGCTCTGAGCTGAGACTCCGTACGCAGCAGACACTTTCACTTTCAGTTTGTAGCGTCCGTCATCCGACTATGTGTTGATAACACGACGCTGATACGCCAAAATGAACTAAATGGGTTTTATTTCTGTTAAAAAAGCAAAACAACGTAGGGGGCAGTGAGCAAGTTATGTAATCGGTGTGTGCCCGACCACTGCGTAACACCGACTACTGCGACATGCCTAGAATTGAGCCGATTTTGGGCCCGTTTCACCCTCCCGACAATCGTCAGCAAATCCCCGATTTTTTTAATGGTTCTAAAGATTATCTTGCCAGATATTCCTGTGGCGTGAGGTATGTTGAGAGAGTTTTTTACATCCCCCCAATCGGCTCGGATGTCCATCCCGGCCGCACCAATCTCAAATCGTAAATATTAAACATGTTCAAGATTTACAGCCACTGCCGTCATGGCGGACGCAGCTAATGCATGAGCTAATGCAAAACGCAAAGCAGTAATAGTAGTAAGATGGAGCTCAGAAGTGGAGGACTAACTTGTTAATTTATGGCAGTGTTTATTTATTGTGTCTCCATGACTTCATTCATCCATCCTTCGTGAATTATCAGTACAAAGTAGGGCAAAACCTACTCGGGTGAAAAGAGGTGCTGCAGTTTTTTTGAACATTAAAGCATGTAAACATGTTCTAGTAGAACCCCAAAATACAAGTATGTACCTGAAAATGAGCACAATAGGTCCTCTTTAAAGGAGAAACTTGTGTGTCTTTTATTGAAGAGGATTTTCAAATCAAGTGTCCATAGTTAGTGCTCTTCCCTTCGTCTCTTCAGTCACGGTTGCTAATACTGCTCATGCTAACTCCTCAGCTTTCCCGACATTATTCTACACAAGCTGTTGCAGCTGTCAGAAATGTAAAACGCTTCACTTCCTGTATGACAGGATGATTTTGCAAAGGAAGAACTTTACCAGACACCAGGTGTATGGAATAGCAAATTTTAAAACGTTTCCCAGAATCGGCTATTGAATAATAGATGTGCTCAGTTATTCAGTGAATAGTAAACTAATATTTAACGATGGAAGTTGAAGGCTGACCTTTTCGCCATAAGCAACGTCTACATTGGACACATAAATACGAGTTTTTGGAGTACTTATTGAGACTTTAAGACATTATACACTTAGATAAGAAAGTTTCCAAAAGCTTATTCCACCAATACATTCTGCATTGTATCCTAACGCAGAAACATATTAAAGCTTTTTGATGCTATTCTCCTGCTACGTGTGAAAATGAATTTGCTTGCCGTGGAATTTCCTCCTTTAATCAACACTGAGTATGATAACGTCAGACTGATATCACTACAGCTGCTTTACATATACGCTGGACCAGTACGAACGAGTAGTTACGCTCGTAAAGATAGTGTGAAAATAAAGCCGTCATATCAGCCTAAATGACACTGACTGTGACGGTTTACTGCGGCTTCACCTTATTTGCCTAAATTAGATCATGGTGTCGGTTATGACCGCCGTTATGCAAACAGGAAGTGATGAACAGGATGTGACAAAAGTGACAAACGTAGACTAAGACCATCCCCATCAAAGACCGTATTTGAACTGAGACTGGTTACAATCCCGTCTCCCATAAACAACCGTCGTCAACGGAGCAAACTTCATCTGCTGGCAGTGATGAAATGTAACTAAGTACATTTACTCAAGTACTGTACTTAAGTACAATTTTGACATGCTTATACGTTACTTGACTATTTCCATTTGATGCTACTTTATACTTCTACTCTTCTACAATTCAGAGGAAAATACTGTACTTTTTACTCCCCTACTTTTATTTGACAGTTATTAGTTACATTTTACATTAAAAAACATATGATATGATGCAGTATTATACTACTAATCTACCCAGTACTACACAGAGTATCTCAAATTGGCTCCACATTGATAAACTACAACATGAAAATGCTTTTACATGTATTTGTTAGTGATGAAAAACAGAATAATACAATCAGGGCTGTCAAAGTTAACGTGATAATAAGCTAGAGTGAAGATACTGGTATCATATGAAACTACTAAACCTAATGAATCCATTGGTACCAACCATGTCATACTAGCTTGTCACGAAGGAAGTTAAAAAACGCTCCGAACTTGTGCTAAATTTTGGCGAGGAAAAACTGTCATGGCCATTTTCAAAGTCGTCCCTTGACCTCTGACCTCCAGATATGTGAATGAAAATGGGTTCTATGGGTCTATATATCTATTTTGTATGCTAAATGCAGTACCTGTGAGGGTTTCTGGATAATATTTGTCATTGTTTTGTGTTTTTCATTGATTTACAATAATAAATATATACATACATTTGCATAAAGCAGCATATTTGCCCACTCCCATGTTGATAAGAGTATTAAATACTTGACAAATCTCCCTTTAAGGTACATTTTGAACAGATAAAAAATGTGTTTTTCAATTTGCAATTAAATATTTTAATCAATTGACAGCCCCAAATATAATATTCTATAACACTGTGGAAGGAGCCATTTTACGTAATGAGTACTTTTACTTTTTATACTTTAGTACATTTTGCTGACAATACTTCTGTACTTTTACTTAAGTAACATTTTGAATTCAGAACTTTAACTTCTAAAGGAGTATTTTTAGGCCAAGGTGAAGACCGTGAGATGTGTTCGGGAGCTCAAGTTGGGTTTTTCAATCATTTCACTTTTACAGTCAGTTACTGTTATTATCACCCCGTGGGTGTGTGAATGTGAACAATGGAAAATCTTTAACCGTCATAATTTAAAAGGCGCGTTATGAACTGTGTCCTCCTAAACATCAGCTTTTCATGAGCTAAGAAAAACAGCTCTGGGACAGATAATCCAAGAAGAATTGCTGTTGAAGAATTCTCAACCCATAAAGAAACTCTCAATTCTTCACTTTTTCTGAAAAAATTCAAAATCACAGAATTTGCTTTCACTGAACGACGACGATGTGTTGATCATATCCAGCCCGGTCGCACTAAAAAGCGTCTAATAACAACGCTGGTCTTGCTTTTGGCGTTTCATTTGTACAGTACGCCATGAAGTCTGTACTGACTGCAATGTAAATCTATCAGCGTAAATATGCTACACTCAGAGCTGTGTTTGAGACCAGTGTTTTGTTTTGTAGTGATGTTTGTGACGTGTTTTTAGTGATGTTTGTGACGTGTTTTTAGTGATGTTTGTGACGTGTTTTTAGTGACGTTTGTGACGTGTTTTTA
>CAKALU010062404.1:7867-25542 GCA_916700995.1 Hozukius guyotensis | reverse complement strand
TTTATGGTCTATTTGACTCTAAATGGGACCATAATTTACTAAATGAACATCATGCTGTATTGAAGAAGACTTGAAACTAGCGATTGAGACCATAAACTCATGTTTATAATGTTTACTGAGGTATAAATCAAGTTATTATAAAAATATTGATTAGTGCAGCTTTAAGTTAAAGTAGTGTTTTGTGAGTTTAAATTACTACCATGCTGCGGTAGACAACAATTTTAACAACATTTTCTGAACCCACTGTGAAGATTCTCTACTGGCTACAGAGCACATTAAACACTCAATGACCCGTCATATTTTAATGCCTCAAATTAAATATTTTAATATTGTTTACTTCCATCAATTTAGGCTGGGAAATAGCAGACAATGTATGTGGGTTTAGGCGGCGGCCATCCTACAGACTGCACTGCCTCGCACTAAAGCCTGACTTTAAATCCTCTCAAAATTTTATGTCGGAACCACAGAGCTTGAAAGAAGTAGAAAATGCAGTTACTACAGTGAGATAAGTGGGAGGGCTCCGATCAGAGTGCCTCCACCCAACTGTGAAAATGTCTGTCTGCCACACTCTGGCCAGATATAAACAACTTCCTCCAAAACTCTCCGGAAGACCGAAACCATTTGCAGCCAGTCTGCTCAGATGAAATGAGGCTCTAAGTGCACTGAAACATGGAAAACACTGCAATATTTGATTATCTGTGCTGTACCATAAGGAGGTCAAATTGTATAGAGATAGCATTTTGAGCAAAAAAAATCTAGTTCAATCTGAAATGACAAGATATAAGAAAATAAAAAATACTCCACGGAGACACACAAACACCCCCTTCACCTTCACTACACTCATCCATGAAGCTCATCATTACATCATACAAACACGGAGGATGAGTCAATGCTATACATCTTATCCTACCTCATGACTCAGTGTGCCATCATGCTGCGCCTCCCCGACTGTATCTTAATCCTCAGGCTGCCACCAGCGGAGATGCAGGCTACGGCAAAAACAATAACCGCAACTGCCGCAAAATTACTTTATGTTTGGCTCGGTGGGGACGGGGGGTGACGAAATGGGAGAAACAACAAAATTGTAGTAAGTGAAAGTGAAGTGAAAGATAAGGGCAGAGGGTCCAAAAGAGTGGTGATGGGACAAGTGATTCTGCAGCAAGTTGTTCAATCTGCTTTTATTCCCCTTTTCTTTAAATCTCTGTAGCTCCCTCTGTGGTATGATCCTCAGGGCTGCCTCTTTTTTTTTTTTCTCGCCCTTCCTCCTCTCTTGTCTCTACATCTGGGGATGTGTTTTTTTAAGTTTAGTTTGGAAAAAATACAGCACAACAAGGGCAAAAACAGTAATTTTTGTCCAGAAATGATATTATTATGTTTGTCATTATTCTCACGTGAGGCATCCCATCTCGTTCCAGATGGTCCAATCATCGCTAAGCTTCCCCAAAACGTGCCAGCCAATAGGGTTTAAGCGCACTGACCGCTGTAACCTTTTTAAGACTTTAAATACGGCACAAGAACATTAACTGTTGCCCTGCACATTACTGAGTCAGGGATCAGCACAAGGAGGGAAATATGAGGAGGAGACCTGAAGGAGGGCAGAGGAAGAGTGGAGGGTCACTAGCGACGTTTGCATCCAACTGTCAAGCTAATTTTCCTGAAACATTTGATATGTCTTTATCTGATATGGACAGTAACTGGATTTTCTTAAAAGAATGGTTTGACATTTTGGTTGGTACACTTATTGGCTTTCTTGCCAAGAGTTAGATGAGAAGGCCGATACCCGATAAAGCTGGAGCCTCAAAGTGATTAGCTTAGTTTAGCAAAAAGACTGGAAGCAGGCGGAAACGGCTAGCTTGGCTAAAAAAAAAAATAGATTAGCATGGAGTTTATGTTACAAAATAAAACGAAAAGTAGAATTACCGCCTCGCGGTTGTATGCCTCCACGAACAAGTAAAGTTGCAGTCACAGTGACCTTTGACCACCAAAATCTAATCAAGTCATCCAGAAGTGCCAAATTTTAAGAAATTCCCTCAAGGCCTTCCTGAGATATTGCGTTCACGAGAATGGGACGGACGTAATGTCACAGTGACCTTTGACCACCAAAATCGAATCACTTCATCCAGGAGTCCAAGTGGAAGTTTGTGCCAAATTTTAAGAAATTCGCTCAAGGCATTCCTGAGATATTGAGTTCATGAGAATGGGACGGACGCAATGTCACATTGACCTTTGATCACTAAAATCCAATCAGTTCATCCGGGAGTCCAAGTGGACGTTTGTGCCAAATTTGAAGAAATTCGCTCAAGGCGTTCCTGAGATATCACGAGGACGGGACGGACGGACAACCCGAAAACATAATGCCTCAGGCCACAGATGCATAAAAATGCCTTTTTGTACATATTGTATACTGTATATCCTTTTATATACAGTATTATGCACAACATAATCATGTATGTATACCTTATGCTTAAGAGCAACAGTGCAATGCAAAATGTTAGTATTGTCAAAAACATTTACATTCCCATTCTTCACACCCGATTGTGAAAATGTTTAGCGATACAAAAAAGTGATTTCTATTGAGACGTCCCATTTTAAAGATGGAAACCCAGCGACTGACAACGACAGCCGAAAAGAGCAAAATGCATTTACATTCCTCATCTGGCTCTGACATATTCCTCAACCAAAAGTTTAATCAGTCTCCGTGTAAAGATACCGAACACTCCGCGGGGAGTTCGGGGCTGATTTAAAGACACGGTGAGAGTGTCAGCCGGTGAGAGTGTTCAGACTTTTTGTCTGTCTGTGGAAGAGTAATTATATGTATCAGGGCACGGTGGATGGAAGAAAGAAAGAAAGGGGGGAAAAGGAAAGGCTTGATGAACAACACCCCGGGTTTTCCCACTTGCCACAGATTCTCCGAAGAATTCAAGGAGAGGTGATTTATGGTCTCTATCTAAACTAATGCCGGGCTTGTTTTATCCACTCTCGCAGTCCTGCTACTGGGAATCAGACTCCCATTACAGAACCACTCATGATTAGAACCAGATGAAACAGATAATCATTGCCACTGTGGGCTGAAAGCTAAGTCTCAGAGAGAGAGAGCGCTTGCATCCGTGTACTATTGGTAATCCTCTTCGCTCCTGTCATTTCTAGAGGTTATTTTTCTTGCTGCGAAAAGGGGTAAAGAACAAACCTTGCCTTCGCCGTAACTCTTCTTAATGACTCAGGTGATCAGACGACTTTATCAAAACGTCAATGGAACGCCATCAAGCGTTCAAAAAGTACGCAGAACTACGTATTGATATTGGCAGGCATAATGAAAAGATATTGACCCGACCTTGCGTTGTATCAAGGGACTCCTTACCTTACATTGTAATCTACGTCAACGTGATTGGATTCTGATGAAAATGTGGGGAATAATGTATCTCAAAATACACTGACAAGCCTACAGGTCAAACCAAGGTGGCGTATTTAAAACAGAATACATCAAGGAGAATATGTCCCCAATTATTACAATACTTACTCATCATTTCCGAGAAAAGAGGTCTCCCTCCATACTACCTCCCCAGTTCGCGAGACCTTGACCGACTTCTTTGGGTGCTGGTCCTTGAACGGGTTCCAGCAACTGAGAGCCGTCGGAGGAGTCGAGACTTGGTCGGAGCTGAGTGATGTGAGGTCAGTGCTGAGGTCAAATGATGTCCAAGAAGAGTCGGAGGAGGCGAAGGAGCTGGTGTCCACCTTCCCCTCTTGCAATCTATCTCCTAGGTCCATGGTGGACGAATGGAAATGGAGAGAACGGGGACGATAGGGGGGTAAAAAAACCGACGGGCGACGGGTAGATGAGTGCGTCAAAGGATGGCTTGGTAAAGCAAAAGCTTTGAGTGGATGAAAAGACGGGGAAGCAGAAAATTAGATCAAATGAATGGAAAGAGTTATGTCTGCGCACTCCGATTGGCCAAAGGCGATTTACTCTCTTCTGTCTCAAAAGAGTTCTGAAGAGAGTGGAGGAGAGGAAGACAAAAGACCAATCAGAGGAAACACTAGACAAAGGGGATGGTGATATGGATGTGAGGGCAGGAAAAGGAAAACCACTCGGGGACTGAAGAGGAAGCCAGACACAGAGACCAGAGATTGGGAAGATAGGACCCAAACCGCTGCAGATGGATGGGGGGGCGAACACAAACAAAAGAAGAGGCGGAATCAGGTGAAAGGTGCGAGCAGCAGCACTTACGAGGTGATGGCTCGCATCTCATTACATCCCATTCCCCCCCCCCCAACGACAATTGAATCGTGGTAAGTGGATAGAGGCGGAGCGGGACGGGAAATCGATTGGAGATGCATGGAGAGGCTCGGAATGGTGGCTTCTGCGGTTACATGATAGCAGCAGGCGAGTGAGTGCTGTCTTGGGTTGCAGTGATAAGCAGTTTATTACAAGAAGTCCAAATACAATTATGGCTCACCACTAAAGCCTATTAGGACCCTGATATGGGGGAAGCCAGGTTAGCTAGCATCCCATAGGTACAGTAAGTGGACAGTAAAGACACAGTATACAGGTATAGAAGAAGAGACTTTGCACCATAGAAGTGTAGAACGTTCATTCCCATTCAAATCAATATAGCAGGATGGTGCCGAATTTAAAGAAATCCCCTCCAGGTGTTCCCGAGATATCGCATTCACAAGAATGTGTCGGATGGAAAGACAGCGACCATTTTTATGTGTACTGTTGTCATTGCAACCGTTGTAGCAGGCTAAACTTCGTATAAACCTTACGGAAAGTCGCGGACTCACTCGTAACACAACGGCATAAACGTCTTTGTGTAGTCCCGCCATGCCGGCTGTCCCTTTTACAGACGCCAATTTGGCTCTGTGACTACTAGGTTTGGGCAGTTGGACGAATATATCAGCGGTTGCCTGAGTTAATCACCGGTATGTTGTTTTAGGCGATTTTTGGTCATTTTATTTTGCTAATTTATTGGTCTGCAGCTCAGCAGGCAGAGCGAGACACAGCGGGGTAAAAACAGCGTGTAGAGCCGGCATATTTTCACATCTAAGTTGGTGAATTAAGGGTTAATTTCAACCGAACCAAAGTTGGTGATTGTTGGAACAGCGGAAAGACTAACTAAGACGGTTTTGGTGAGTTCTATTTTGTTTCTGTCGAGTTTGAATCAGGTGCGTTCAACGATGAGTTCAGTGAAAGAGAGAAAAATTCAGAAGGTGTACGGTAATATTCTTCTGTTTAACGAGGAAAATAGGTTTACAAATATTCCCTTTCTTGACTTTTTGCAAGCTTATTTTGTTTATTTATTAGACTAAAAAAGCTAAGACATCTTGTGGAACTGCTGCTCAAACTCTAGTCTAACCCTAGTCAGGAAAACTATTCTTTTGCATGCTTAGGCCTGTAGTTTATTCCTCATATGCCATTCACTCCTCTCATGTATGCTCTAAATTTCCTCGCTGTCATTGTTTGGGGCCGTCAAACATGTCATCAGCTGTTCTCATCAGATGGTCACATCCATCGAATAGCACAGCGACAGACCTACCTTGTTAACATCTTGCTGCTGTCTCTTTCTAAATAAGATTCCCTCCGCCTCCCCATCGTCGCTCAGTCTTTGCAGATTCATGAGCTTCATCATTTCATCAGCCTAACAGTCTCAGCAGAATCATCAGCCACCAGTGTCTGGACTCCACGGGGGGATTTATCTCGCTGCTACTGCTCAGGGCAGACGCCCCTCAATTACCAACCTCCCCGTAGAGTCTAAGCGCCAACTTTCTGTCGAGACTTTATTATCGCATATCATCTGTTATAATAAACAATTGTCTTTCCTTCATGCACTTGTCTCTCCTGATTGAACTACCTCCATTGCCAGCTTCGCGGCGGAGCAACAATATGATAACCTTTATGGCCCCACTGACGTGTGCTGTCACCATAAAAACGATTAATATTTCCTTTTGAACTAGTCAATTGACCACGGCTAACAGTTCGATGTCTGTTCTACCCTCATTCTATTTCTATGGTTTGCACACATCAAGTGTTTTCAGGGTATTCAAGCGTGCATCCGTAGGTCAACTGCACCAGAAGCTTGACCAATAAATCAGACTTGTCATACACAGTGCACTTACTCACTGTGACAAAGTCTGGCTTGTAACAGCTCCAGGTTATGTAGCTATTGTGGGCATGTATTGATGATCTTCTACATGAAGTAACTGTGTCAAGTGTAAGACATTTACTGTAGTTATATTGTATAAAACACACTGATCACACGTGCATAAGCATTTTAGTTGGGCACACAAGGATACTAAGGCCTTTAAAGGGGACCTATTGTGCTTTTGTGCTTGTTCCCTTTCCTTTAGTGTGTTATATAGTTTTTTGTGCATGTAAAAGGTCTGTAAAGTAACAAAGCCCAAAGTCCACGCCAAAGGGAGAAACTCTGCTCCTGAACTCCCTGAAACGCCTCGCTTTAAGTCCCGCCTTTTCTTTGGTAACATGGTGATGTCACCAAGTAACAAATTTGCATAATACCTGCCTGGCGGCTAGTTTGGCACGCCCTCGAACAAAGTTAGTTAGAGCAGAGCTGGAGCAGAGTCCGAAGAGTTTGGTTCGGTTGACCAATCACAACAGAGTGGGCTTTTCAGGAGGGGTTCTTAAAGAGACAGGCACTAAAACGGAGCGTTTCAGACAGACGGTGAAAAGAGGTGCTGCAGCACAGCCGGTACGAGAAAACTTAAGTGTTATTTTTAACATTTAAGCATGTAAACATGTTGTAGTAGAAACCCAAAATACAAGTATGCACCTTAAAGTAACCGTAATTGGTCCTCTTTAAGTGCCTCACTCCCTCACGCATCTAGCTTTTCATTGACACAACACTGTCTGCTGCAGGAGGGACTAATGAGTTATGGGATGGTTACCCTATGACGTCAAACTATTCAACTCCACTGGACAGTTACAAATGAAGTGTGACAATATTTAAGTGCCTGACCACAGTGGTGTTTCAGGACAACTAGTTCCAAAAGTGCCCGATTTATAACGACGTATCGAACTTTCATCTCAGCCAAAAACATGTCCACCTCTGCTTAGAACAAGTACTCGGAGACTCCCATCCATCTTGAGCAGACAAGGGTGCATTGATTAGATCAAAACTCCCAACTTGTTCACTAACACTCACCAGGGGACCAATAGCAGCATCACATCAATAACAGATCTGTCCTGCCACTTTAGCTTTTTTTTTAAATCACCTTTGATTAAATAGTGTCAAAGTAGTGCAAAGTTGGGCACCACTGGATTCGATTAGGTTTGCTCCCAAGAAGCTGAAAGACAAACAGAGGAGCTGTGTTAACAAGGACGGCAGACTCAAAATGTCAAGCTGCGGCAAAAACATTGCCACGGTCTAAGTTTTAATCAGCTATAGTGCGGGGACACGGAAGGTCAAGGTAGCTGATAAAACTCCTGTCTACATTTAACTTTTAATAGACTTCGTGAGGTTGTTGGCGATTCAAATCAATTTGCATGCCCCCAGCTGATTCATCTCGCGGTGAAAAGTACAAAGGCATCAAGATAGTACAACCGACGTGCCTAAAATTGGCTAGTGTAGTATAGGCATACAGGATCGTGGTGCTTTATGTATATGTGAATAAGAAGGAAGTCTTTATTTAAATTCTATGAAGAGAACAGGGCAGAAAAGAAACACACATCATTGAAAACAAACAATAGAAAGGTCAAACTGCTATGTAAATCATAGCTCTGTACATAACACAGGAAACATAGAAAGAAACAGCAGAGACTGTGTATTAACAAGTTTGGAATGAGCCTTGTCAAGTAGTTTATAACCAATTCAACAAACACATGAACAGGGTGATCCAGTGGTGTGCAAAGAAAAATAAATAACAGTGATTTGTATTTACATTTTCACAATGTCATGACCAGCAACCATAACCATTTTGTTGCATTCACAAGTAATTCCTAGCATTTGTCTAGCTGATTATTTCTTAAAAAAATATTTAGCAAAATGGCATCAGTTGTTATGCTGCACATGAACATATGCAACATTTTTAATTCAATCTTTCTGGTACTCAATGAACTGAGGTCGTCTAAACAATATTTAAAGGCGTTATTGATAACATTTTTATGTAGAAAAATATTTTAAAAAAAAAAGAAAATACATCTACAGAGCCTTTATCAAAGTGTAAAATAAAAGTATGGCTGTTATGATGTTAACATTCATTTTGGACCCGTCAAAATGTTTTAAATGATTAATTCACAATCATAATAATGGAAGATATCTGACAGTTCCCACGTCCAACAAGGCTTGTGAGCTAATAGTAAATCGACGATGGTATCACATGGTGTCTCTGTGTTGTCAGTTAAATGGCTGAGATTGATGGTAAGTGCCTGGCAACGCCTTGTTGTGAAGTAAATGCAGTGGAACGGTGGAGGGAGAATGTGACATCTAGTGGCTGAATGTTATCAATAGCACCTTTAATATTTGCAAAGACAGCCTCAGGTCTTCAACTGCGTATTAAGATTACCTGTCGTTGGTAAATATTACCTTCAGAAGAACAGGATATTATGACATTGCTCTGTGTAGGAAAGGAAAAGGCAGAAAAACTGAAAATAAAAAGCAGCTAGACATTTATCAGACATGCACAGGACTATGTTGAAAGCAAGACAAGCCAAGAGCTAAGAAAATCTCTCATGGACACTTTAAAGTGTAATAACTAGAGAGAGATCCACAGGAAAAACAACATTCCCAATTGAAAGTTTTTTAAGAGTCAGTAAATTAGAATTGCTGAGAAAAGCATCTCCAGGACAGGAGGAGCTTGTCCTTCTATTGGAATCATATCCGGAAGAGGATCACCGACGGCGCTGCACGGGAGGAGCTTACAGAAAGTCAATACAAAAAGAGGAGCCAAGCTACCAGACAGGCAAACCAGCATACATGCCCTAAAGAGTATCCAAAGAAAGTTTATTTCGCGGGCAGAACAAGAGCACAGGGTGATCTGTGTCTATGAACAGGCCACAATATTCCAACACCGTGGCTATGAAGAGCGCCAGTCTCAGCCATACTTATCTCCTGTTAATTATGAGGCCTACAAAAAAGGTAGCACATGCCAACACACAGCTTTTGACATGCCTAGGAGCAGTGTTTTGAAGCAAATCGACATGCAGGACAGTCCTACAAACAGAGCGCGGGCGAGGGTTAGTGGCAGAGTAGAAGCAACTGGTTCCACAACAGCAGGAAAACTAATGTTAGGCCAGAGGAGAAGAGAGGTTGGTCCAGGAAAACACAATACTCCCGACAGCTGCAATTTATTCCACCGTTCACTCGACAGGTCAGTCTAGAGTAGACAAGCTGAAGGTTAGGTCAGGGTAGAGACAAGCAAGGGGAGGAAAACACAGCGGCCGACGTCTCCTTCAATAAATCGGCCTCGGTTGTTTCATGCTGTAGTGGGCCTCTGACGCCGACACATATGCGGACTCAGGGAAAAAATCATCGTGGAACTCGGCCAGAAACCTGAGAGAGAGGGCGGGGAAGGGAAAGTACAAGAGAGTGAGGGGGAAATGTGGTGAGATATTGTGACTCTGACAATCATCTGACACGATAGGCTTACATGAAGCGATGACAAGGAAGCATCGCAAAGGTTTTTTTCCTAGATATCCCTGGCTCATTCCACATAAATCCTAGACCCCTTGGCCTCTGCTCGGGGGTATATATGTCGGACACAAAGCCCGCTCATCCAGCCCTATACCACCACCACCAGAGAACCAATCGCTACGACAGAACGACGGAGAACATGAGAATGACCGAGTCAGAGAGGGAAGAGTGAAAAATCCACCCCCTCCCTCCTCCTCCCATCTAATCAGTAGCGGGGAAAACTAATCCGGAATCTTCTTAGTATCCGCTACTCGACCAAATCCTCTAAATCTTGCCATCTCATCTTAGCTCCACCGGCCTTCCTAATCTCAATGCAAACAAATTATCCTCATCAGAGGAGAACTTAAGAACGCTTCGACAACGAATGACAAATAATGGGACAATAAAGGGAATATATGAATGAATCAAAGTGAGTTTATTTAAACCTAATGCTTCACTGTAAATAAAAAAAGAGATTCATTGAACAGGTTTCAATGCATATTTATTAATCAGAATATTTTTTTTTCTCACTGCTAATCTTCATTGCTGTTAGATCAGTAATAACACAAGGCAAGCCGCTTTTGGGCGTTCACATTGTAAATCAGCATAACGTGTGCGCACACACACACACTTAATCATTCTCGCGGAGAAAGGGAGAGTGAGAGATCAACTGTGGCCAAATCCCAGAATGCACCGGTCTCTTGACTGCGACATCAATCGCTTTTCGCCCGCTCTGCACAATCTGCCACGAGGCTGATTTCAGAGTAAAAAAAAAAAAAAGGCATCAAGGCTTTCCCCAAAAGACATCGATGTTTTAGTCTGCGTCCAGTGTCCTGCAGAGTCTCCGACGCGGTGGAAATATTAATTAGTTACTGACTATCAATCCTGTCTTAGCGACTTCATCACAGAGCTACGGAGGAGATTGAAAATGCAAAAGTAATTTACTTCTAAGCACTTCAGTCGGTGCCATTTTACAGAATAATATTCTATGAGAAGAGATGCACCAGTGATGACACTGTATGGTATGCAAGAGGAACGGCTGCTGAAAAGAATGATGTATGTATATGTTATTTACAGTCCCGTGTTGATAAGAGAGACCTTCTGTCCCGCCGTGAGAAAAAAAAAAAATCTGCATCACATATTGAATGCTGTAATCATGCTGTACTTCCCACAACCTGACACTGAATGCCAGCTCTATTTTCAGAAGACCACCTCATGATTTCGTGGCACCGACTACTGAGCTCCGCTTTATTTATTTATATACATTTTCTGGTTGAGTTGTGGAATAGAGGGTAATTCTGGCTCTCGGACAGCTCCAGCAGCGAGTTCAGGCGTTGCTCCGCAGCGCTGCTCGGTGGCGGGGAGGCGGTACCGCGCGTGTTTGATTAGAGAATGAGAGGACCTAAATCCCCCAGGTTTGGGACCGGCTGAACTGAAGATCGCTGGAGAGGATTTAAAGATTAGACTCCCGCGCTTGTGTAACGCCCACTCATCTCCCTCCCTCTAACACATGCTCTTTCTCACTCCATCTCTCCACCCCCCCATGTTCTCATTTACTCACTCTTCCTTGCCTTTTTGTTTTGGTGTTTCCGAGTTATTTTTGGTGTTTTAATCATTTCCTGACAATTCTGTGGGCACCCAGAGCTACGATAGCACTTCATATTTGTACAGAGACTCTGTGTATAAATGTGTATGTGTATAAACCACAGACTGTCAACGACAACGTTGCTGCCATATTTATACCTAGATGACTTTAT
Source organism: Hozukius guyotensis (assembly GCA_916700995.1). Classification (NCBI taxonomy): domain Eukaryota; kingdom Metazoa; phylum Chordata; class Actinopteri; order Perciformes; family Sebastidae; genus Hozukius; species Hozukius guyotensis. The sequence continues at coordinate 14,162 of CAKALU010062404.1, read as the reverse complement.
CTTGAGTGTTAATGGAGTAACTGCATAGCCTGGCACTGATCGATCCAAACTCCATTCAGAAAACAAGCATTTTAAAAGTTGTTTGATTGTCGTCTTGCAGACAGACCTGACAAAGCATGAATTCAAACTTTTTACGAATCTGCATCATTATGTTGTTATTACGGCATACTTTCGATCCGTTTACAACAACGCTGCTGCCGTATTTATGCCTAGATGACTTTATCTTGAGTGTTGCTGCTTAGCCTGGCACTGATCGAACCAAACTCCATTCAGAAAACAAGCAATTTAAAAGTTGTTTGCTTGTCGCCTTGCGGACAGACCTGCCAAAGCACAAATTCAGACTTTTTACAAATCTGCATCATTATGTAGTTATTTCAGCATCCGTTTGACCTGTTTATTGCAATTAAATCACAGCACAATCTGTTTATTTTGGGTTCATACCGCAGTAGAGACGTGTGTCTTGCTAGATACAGTCAGTGCAATGGCACTGTATGTGAATACAGCTCGCCGCCGGGTGACATTATGAACCCAGACACGACAACGTTTGGTTTTCCAACATATCTGATACTTCCACAACATATACAAAGCAGCTACAGTGCTTATTTCTTCTATGATTGATGGAAGAAATGACGGAAAGAAAAGTTGTTGGTATCTATGGAGACAAGCTCCTTCTTCTCCCTGGTGCGTCCAGCACGAATAAACACAAATGCGCGAGTAAATCAAGGTGAAAATTTGCTTCGCTCTTGGTCTGAACACATCATAACTTCCAGGTTCTGCCCCTCTCTCCTTGTGAAATGAGAACTTCCTGCAGCTCAACACCGGCACACTTACTATTGAGCTTTAACGCTTAGCTGGGTCAAACCTCGGTTAATGGACCGCGCAGGTTATTAGCGAGGTGCATTTTAAGTCAAAGTGCTTCCTATTCCCTGTCCCGTTAATTGAATGCGGCACCTCGTCTTTTTAATGATTTATCCTCCCTGGAAATTCGTACACGGTTTCACACAGTTTCTGTCCACCTGACGGCACAATCCGTTTTTCAAGAAATGGGGTGAGATTTCGACATTATGCCTGAATGTTTTAGCGAAGGAAAGTGTAAGCCTTTAGGCCTGAGTGAATCAAAGATTTCCCATCTGCACAGCGTGAAGAAACTTGAAACCTGTGCTTAATCTTCTTAACCCGTTTTAATTAAATAGTTTCGGTCCCTCTCTTGCTTCGTAAAACATTTACCTCTGAGACTAAAAACACTGAAACATTTGATTTGAACACAATAAACACTTACCTGAGGAAGAGTTCTAAATGCTTGACGAGGGCTCGGAGATTCCTCTCTGGGATCTGCATTTTTCCCAGGATCTCAGGAAGCTTCACTGGAAGAAAATGGTGGGAATGCGATCAATATCATTAAATAAAAATGGGAATTTCCCCCTTCACCACAATCAAACCACTGAAATCATCAAGACAAGTGAACCGGTGAGTAAAATGATAAGAGACACCAACCAAAAAGCCGTAAGAGGTGCTGCGATCCGTACAGGTAGGAGGGTGGAGGAGGCTGGTCGTGCAGAGGGTAGTTATCAGGAGTCAGCTTCCAACTCAGGACCTAGTTGACAGAGTAAAGGAAAAAAGCAGTTATGTAACTATCCAAGTGTCCTTGAGCAGGACATTGTTTCCCTTCCAGTTCATAGAACGTTCATCTCACACACACAATTTCATCACCTCATTGAGCTCGTTGTTTCTCCGGCTCTCGAGGCCGTAGAAAGGCCCGCTTCGCTCTTTGCTTGGCGTCAAGGGCAACGGGGAGGATGAGCCGCTGTGCACTGGGGTTTCTGGGTAAAAGGAAAGAACAGAGAACATGTTTAGATACATTTCTAGCTTTGTTGCTAACAAAATAAACTAATAACGGCAAGAATCAATGCAAGTTTTGAGAGTGCAAAGTTCTTCTTAGGAACCTTCAGAGGGGATGAATGTGAGGAGAGAAGTAGGATAGCACCATCTACTGGGCAAAACTGGTTACTACACACACAAAAAGTTGTCACTACACTTAGTATGATTATACTGAATGTTTCATATTGACATCGATCTGGCTGTGTGCATCTTGACTTGTCAAACATAATAACATTAACGATAGAACAGAGCTATCGTTGATGTTATTAATTGCACCTGTGCTTTTCCAACAGTCTTATTTAGATAATAATAAGGTTGGATAATTGCAGGCCATGAAAGCAGTCATTGATTTTTCAGATACCAATTGTCCTGAACAGAAAAAAAGGTCAAACTAGTTCACAATTTTCAGACAGGGACAAAAAAAGGAGGAGGACCGCCTCCTCAACTGATGTCCCGCTGGGATGCGCGGGTCTCTGGGCTCCTCATGTGAATGGACAGGCAGACGCGAGCGCTTGTCTGGAAACGGCTTCTGTGCTCTACTGTATTCTGTCGGTACAACTTTATTTCATTAGAATATATCTTATCTATAAGCTACATATCTACAGACTATCAGGCAAGGCAAAGTATGCGCATTATTATCATACTGTCGGAGATGTGTCAGTGTTTTTGTTCCGGTGTTCGGCATGGAGCTGACACCCGCCTGCTCTCTCGCTCGCATGTTCACGCCACGTCTGAACAACGGCCAATGTGGGGTTGAATGTTACAATTAGAGTAATACCACAATCAGCTTTTATTTGAAGTGATGTTTCTTTGATGGAGTGTCATCTTACTTCTGTCGAGGTTGAGGAAGAACTTGGGCTGGGAGGAGGTGTCGACCAAACGGCGTTTGAGCTGCGGGGACGCTGTGGCACTGCCTCCACCTGGATCATTGCATACATTGTATTAATATATGTATAAAATAGCTCACCAGTGTAATCATTGTAAAAAATATGCTTGTTACAGCCCCTTTAATATGCAATGCATTGTTGGATCATTTTCAAAAGCAGCACCAAATCCTGTAAAAGCTGATTACCTCCACTGCTTCCTTCAGCTGGCCGGTCACCTCCGGACGTGTTCCTGGTGGAGCGTCTGAGTGACTGCGACTGGAACGAGATGCAGTCCATGTCAGGGTGGCGCCGGCGCTTCGGGGTTGGGGCCGGGGCGGTGGGTGTGGTGGCAGAAATGTCGCTCAGTGCTGGTTGGCTGTCTGTGGACTGGGGGGTGGGCGGGTTGTGCCCCAACGGGCTCGGGCTGCGCTCTCGCTGGGCGCTTCAAATGCAACGGGAGAGAAAAATGCTTATAGCTCAACGGTGGAGCACAATAGTCAAATGCAGTAGGTCATTCCTTAAACAACACACAAGACTTGTTTTATTATGACACTTACTTGCTGGAGCAGGGGGAGCTTTCGTTGACGGCCAGGAAAAGCCTGGAGGAGCTGACCTTTTTGAACTGGGCTTGTTCACAGGGGTAAAGGAGGATCATGGGTAAGGTGAAGTCAAACGTGATCCTCAGGCCGTCGACCATCTCCTTACACAACTCCTCGCTTAAAACAAAGGACATTTAACGTCGTAGAAATTAATCCTACGATTTAAATACAACAGTTTAGTAGATTTAGGTTCTATTTCTTCCTCTGTTCAAAGTGTGTGCAGACTCACCTCTTCTCTGGAGGGATTGGCTGAGGGCTGCTGCTCTGCGTGGTGGTCTGCTGACGCCGGTACCTCTCGTTGGCCATGAATGCTTTGTTGATGGCAAAGTGCTTGACGTATGACTCGAGGATGTGCACGACGTTTGTCTGACAGGGAACCATCACCAGCTAGGATAGAAAAACATGGCTGATTATGGACAAGCTAACAAAAAGTACAAATATCAGTACCTCAACAAATGTGTAACACTGCTTAATATCTGTACCTTCTTCCTCTTGTTGATGTAGAAGCAGTCATCCTCCAGTTTCTTCTTCAGAGTATCCGGGATGTTGATGTCAACGTGGACGATCTTCTCCTCACATTCCCTTTTAACATTAATGTCGGGCTCAACCCTCTGAAACAAACAAGGTATGAACCTTCAGGTAGAGTGGCACTCACTGCAAGTTGGTCCAGATAACAGCATCAGCTAAAGGCCTAAAATGTAAATGTTGGTCTATATATTATGCCCTTGTCTGAGATGGAAACTGAACTCACCATTTTGTTGATATCCTCAGAGAAAGCGCTGTCCCCGCTATTTGAAGAGTCAGGGTCAGAGTCGTCCCCGTCACTGCTCTCTGAAGATGAAATCAAACCTAGAGAAAATACGGAGGGATTAATTTGATTGCTATGGGAGACTGGGAGCAAAACACAAAGGCCGTGACAGGGAAAGATTCCTCACATGCGTCATCGCTGTCGTCCTCCTTGGGGAGAGTCTTCAGAGAAGATTTAGTACCAGACTGACGACGACGCCTCTTCGCCCATCCCTTTCTCTTCCTGCCGCCAGGAAAGAAAAGAAAACACACACCATCTGTATCAGTCTAAAATCAACACGAAAACTTTTCTAGACAGATAATCAAGTAACAAAAGCCATTCAATGATGTTACACTCTCTCTACTAAGTGATAAACATGCAAGAAATACACTCAATGGTTATACATCCATGACTGAATGAATGAACAGAGTATGGACTTACATGCGACCTAGTGCTTTTCGAGCCAGTTTATGTTGCAATTTACGGTTTTCCTCAGAGTCCCTTAGGACATGATCCTCTGCAGCCCAACGATCCCAGCTACCCAAAAACACACATTTAGAAAATAAAAATCACTGCATGGGTTTGACAGCAGTGTATATCATTACGCAAGTTGATGAACATGAGATTTTGCAAGGATAAACACCACAATGAGTATGATATATTTAAGTAGGTAGGTGACTCAGGTTCATGTGATGTTAATCAAAGAAAGCCAGTTAATGTTACCTTCTGTTCCAACCGTTGAAGTGAATCAGGTACTTTGGGATTCTTCTTCCATGCTCATCTGCACCAATCAGGACATCAATGACCTGTAATGTGAACACAAAACAAAAAGAACAGTCTTACTCAAGGCTCCTGTGGTTTGAAGGACAGTGCTTCTATTCACAATTCAGCGAACGTCATTAATCAAACACTTTGGTCAAGTCAGCAGAGGTTGAATGTAGGTGCATTTACTCCAGTACTGTTCTTTAGCATGCTCTCTGACTATTTCCATGTTTTGACACTTTCAGTTCCTTGCATTTCAACAGGAAATATCATAGTTTTTGTATGCTGCTGGTGTTACACCGTAATCTATGACCACCGAAAGCATCATGAGGTCACCATTTCTGACGACTGTCGTCAGAAAATGTGACCCCGCTGTACCTGTATAATAAATGAGGCAAATATCTGACAGAAAAAACACAAAACTAAATTGCTTAAAAAAAACATGTATTTTAATATTTCTACTTAAAGATATATTCACAAAGCTCTAAAAGAAAAGTAAAAGATAGGTACAGTGGGGTCACCATTTCTGACCTTATGTGTTGCTGGCTCTTTGCAGTCACAGATTTCGGTGTAACACCGGATGTAGCTACTTCCTAGTTACTTTGCAAATCACGATTTTACATAATGCAACACTGTCCTGGTTCCAGATTGTACGTTGAGTGGAAGCAAAATGGCAATTCTGTCATTATCATTCAGTCAGCTATTATCGGGTAAATGAAGTATATAATATATAATAAATATATACTATATTCATTTCAAACAGTCTCTACTGTACTATATTCACTTTTTTTTTTAATAGTTGTGTATCACAGTTGTTACCCTGCACTATATTCAGTTTTAACAGTTTCCTTCATCTCCTTGTATTTTTATATCTGGTATATTTTTTTGTACTTTGTACTTTGCACTACTAACTTTTTTACTGCCTTTTTGCTAACATGTTTTGCACTATGGAACTGTGATGCTGGAAACTTGAATTTCCCTCGGGATCAATAAAGTTACTATCTATCTATCTATCTATCTATCTATCTATTAAATGACAACCTCATTAATCATGATGTAAACTAGCTACAAGCCTTTAGCTTTCCTCATACTGGAAGTAGAGAATATCTGAGCATTTCTCCAACTCCAATTAACATTACACAACACCATGTCACTTATTCACATCTAATAGACCAGCTTTAATACTAAAACGAGGCTTACATGATATGACATTGATACTTTAAGTAGGCTACCTAACACTACAGCTAACTTTGCTGCAAAAATGTTGAATGCAGGACTTATCACTTTAGCTAACGTTACTTGTATATTGGTATTAAATATTATAACGTTAGTATTGCTACTTAAATACAACATTTGAAGCTTCTTACACCACTGCAGCTCACAAACATGCAGTTAAACAACAG
>CAKALU010062403.1:25050-47737 GCA_916700995.1 Hozukius guyotensis | reverse complement strand
AGCTGACGTGTGTCGCCTCACTGTTTTGAGCGATGCTCGTTCATGTCTATTTAGAGCGAGCAAGCGCGAGCCCGACGCTGACTTTCGTTGACTTCACAGCCACAGATGTCGCTGTTAACAAGCATTTCTAAAAGTTACAAATAGTCCCTTTAATTAGTTTAATTTATTACTTTTTTAAAATTATTTTTCTTATTATTTCTTTTTCTTTTTCATGTGACCAAGCCCAACATGGGTGGGGTGTTCCTTTTTCTGTTTTTATTTCATGCCAAGGACAATGAGTTAGGTTCTACATTTGATAAGAAGACTTTTGCCATGTCTACGGAAAAAAAAACCAATAAAAAGATTTGAAAGAGGAGTCTCCATGGCAATTATCCAATAGCTGTCGAGACATTTGAGTCTGGACCGAGTGACAGACCAACATTACCATCCATAGAGCCAAGCTGTTAGCACAGATTAGTGTGGACTTTTGGGCCGGATGCTGGAGCAAGAGGAAACATCATGGAGTGTCTAATGTCTGAGCAGTGAGTAAATTCAATGGTACTCCTGTAAATTCACTTGAATCTTCAATGATGTCAGATGAACATGACTAAAAGTTACGCTCAATGTAACTAAATTTATCCGTCATCATATATGAGTAAACCCTGACATCATATCACTTGTGTGTATGTTGTGTAAGATCTTGGAAATACGATGACTGGAGCCATCAGGAGGGACAGGGTGGAGCTCAGCTGAAGTGACGTTTCAGAGAAACTACAACGTGATGTCATCTCAAAATTTCCCCCTCAAAAGGTCACTGAGGTGAAGCACAACGTAAATACAAGCTGTTGAGAAGTACACAAATACTACGAGTGAAGTCTGGCTGGTATTCCCCTCTGGCTCCAACTCCTTATTGTCCTTTTAGCAACATTTCAAAGGAGAGTAATGATAGTATTGCGAAATGAGCACAGTTTTCTTGTTGATGGGGCGGTTGTTTAAGGGCCCAGGAATGTGGAAATAACCTCATCACCTAAAGCTAGCATGGGAATTGTTGGGGGAGGTCTGAAGTCTGAGTAATAAATCAGGAGCAGAGAGGCTCAGGGAGGGATTCCTGCAGCCGGCCTCACAAACAATCGTGCAAATACTGAGACCCTGAGGCTTCTACACGAGCCTACAGAGAAACCACTGACTCTGAGTCTGGGTGTGGATGTAATGAGGAGTACGTCTAGCAGCACTTACACTCAGAGGTCACGACCTCCTACTTTTATTTACATAAACCCAGGAATATGTGCTGCTAACTTTGTTCTTGTTTAGTTAACTTAAAAGCTACTCATAAATGTAAAGTTAATTCATTCCATATGAATTTTCTCTAACTGGATAATTAAAAAAAAATTTGGGGGTTAATTACAGGCTATTCAGACTGTATTTTAATCATCAGTATCCCACAAATTACAGCTTTAATATATGGCTGTGCTCTTATGTTGTTTACTTGTTGTGTGTCCAAGAAGGTTTGGAGTATTTCTGAGGAAACATTGGCCAAATATAGTGATTTTTTTTCCGGTAATATCTTTATTAATTTTTTATGTTACTCCCAATAACAAAGAAGCAAATGTGTCCTCATTCAGAAAAATATCAGACACTGACTTAACTGTTTTTCAGAGGCTCTAGTAGATTCAGTTTTAGGGTTAGAGTGAAGATACAGATATCATATGAAACTAGAAAACCATGTCATGCTACCATGTCGTGAAGGAGGCTAAATAACGCTCTAAAGTTGGGCTGAATTTTAGAGATATGAAGCTTTGTATGCCTATGATGTGTTTTCTATTGCACGTGTAATGGTTTTACAGTTTTACACGGTTTTCTTGCGAGGTTATAATTTGGGCTGATTTTAAGTTGTGATTGGGCTGGAAACTGTCTGATCTGGAAACACTGCTCCTCTTCGATTTAAACATTGTTCTCTTGTTTTCACCGCTCTATCATTGGGATAGAGGGTGGGTGCTGGAATCCAGAGCATCCGGGACTAATAGAGTCGGCGATTAATCACAAACTGGCAGTGAGTCATTATTATGTGATAAACTAGCAGCATACAGAGTGGAGGGGGAGGGATGGTGTGAAACAGGGTTTATACTGGCCCACTGAAACACATTACACCAACCGAGAGAGCCAACAATGAGCGAACTAAACAGTAAAGTTGTGGGCTGTAAAACCAAAACAATGATTCAGGTGATAAACCTCTGAGGGTTCATCACTATGAGCAGTTCCTTTACACAAAGTCACTTGATCCATTGTTAACATGAGAATATTGATTTAATATAGCATGCTAGTTCGGCTGCAGAGATGCTGAAGTAGCAGAAGTTTATTGAGGGACAAAACAACAGTGTGCTAACTTTTTTCCTGATTGATTGCCAGGGTGGGACATGATAATGATGATGTTAACCCTCTGAGACCCGCGATCCCGACTGACTTTACTGTCTTTCAGAGGCTCTAGGAGGTTCAGTTTTAGGGCTAGAGTGAAGCTACAGATATCATATGAAACTAGAAAACCAAAAGGGATACATTGGTACCAATCGTGTCATACTAGCTTGTCAGCAAGGAGGCTAAATAATGCTCCAAAGTTGGGCTAAATTTTATGCGAGGACAAACTGGCATGGCCATGTTCAAAGGGGTCCCTTGACATCTGACCTCGAGATGTGAATGCAAATGGGTTGTATGGGTACCCACGAGTCTCCCCTTTACAGACATGCCCACTTTATGATAATCACATGCAGTTTTTTTCATGCAGTATATAAATGTGTTATTTTCGCCTATTCTAAAAATGGTGTGTTTGAATATTTGTTTATTTCTGATTTATGACAAGAACAACTTGACACACAGTGCTGAGCATCTTCTCAAATGAATCTTCAGGTTCCCAGCTTTCAGATGATGCTCACCACTTCTATGTGACATCTACTGTTGACCTGCTATCTCCCCCTAAAGACCTCCTGTACCACCCTAATAAAAAGACAAAAACGGGTCTATTGTGGGTCTCAGAGGGTTAAATCACATAGTTAAGAATGGGAACATAACATTAGCCTACAGTATATTTCAAATAAAATAAATGCATTCTGTAACATAATTCCAACTCGGCAGGATCAGAAATTATAATCTGATAATTAACAAACTTAATTCAAAATAAGCATGAAGTGTGATGCATGTATAACGCAACTTTACTTTGATTTTTACTTTCAACTTACTCATGGTTTACTCTCAAACACCCATCACATGCCATATGTCTGTAAATACATCTTTATTTGATTGTAGAGCTGAACATTTTGACCCGTATTTGCATTGTTAGCATCAACAAACGAATGGTTTCTAGGGGTGTGTGTAGCTTCAAAGGCATTCCTAGCACCAGATGCATTGTAGACGCTCACCTGGATCCTATTGTCCACAGTTATTAAAAAGCCACGGTTGGTCATATCAGAGTCAGACAGGATGACCTCTGATTTATCCAAACATTCAACTGTATGATGTCTTGTTTGGTTATACTGTACAAGGCACTCATACATACCAATGAGCCCACCAACCATTATAGAATCAGTCGTTTACTGCAGAACTATCTGACCTTTATCATCCTACATGTTAACAGAGCCCAGCCCCTCCCTGAGAGAGGACATCATGAGGAAAACCTGTAGAGCCTTGATTGAGCTATGAGCAGCTGATCTGCCCCGCCATCCCAGGCATCCTATGAACCCATAAAACAAACTAAACAAGCTCACAGGTCATTTCATTGAGAGAGAGAGAGCGTTCCTATTGGCTGTGCTCCGGTCATGTGACCGTAACTTGGCGTTCCTTCACCAGATTTCACAATGGCAGCGGCGTCACAAACTTTCTCATTTTACAGCTAAACCGTGCACTACAAGATGATTCTGAGAACATCTGAGGAAAGAAATAGGCATTAACGTAACAGAATATTGATTCATATTTGATCAGCGCTGCCTAGTTTGACCGTTTAGTCGGAGTTCGCGAGTGATTGACAGCCGGCTCTCATAAACGACAGCTGGACAGCAGACCTCAGATCAGCTCTTACTGCTTGTTTTCTTCCGGTCTGTGAAATCTTGCAGATGCCGTTAGGAGCACCAGAGGACACAGATGAACATGATTTTTTTCAGGTTACCTGTCTCATGTACTACTGTCACGATATAGCGACCGTTTTATAAAAATAACTTTTTTAATCATATTTGCTCCAATCTCGCCTACTTCATGCTTTAAGCCGATACAAAACACTGTTCATTTAGGGGAACAGGGAGAAAGGCAACCTTTTCACACAGTTATTGTGGATCTGCTCTGTAGATCGAAGTTCTGTCACAATCTGCTTCTCTGTCCTCCAGCCTACTAATTTATTTTATATTTTATTTTATCATAATGGGTTAAATAGTAAATATAATTTGCCAATAAACTGAATGTGATTTTGGTCATTTAGTGTCAATGCAGTTTCATTTTTAAGATACCAGATACTTTGTCTCCATCTGGAGGTAAAAAAAAAAAAATGCCACAGCCCCAGCTTTTATTCTGAAAATAGAAGGTCTAAAAAGGATGTGCCTTTACTTCCAGGTCAAGTTAAAGAAGTGACAACTCAGTTTAACAGATTGTGCTCAGGGGACTCAGACTGCCAAAAGTGAGCGTGACTCAGCAGCTTTGATCATCATGACCGTGAGAATCTCTAATGCTTTTGTCAACAACAGTTCCTCTAGCTGATCACATCATCTGTTACGCTCAAAGCTCACAGTTTCTGTCCTCTCTGGCACACATTTCTACTCTCACCCGTCCCTGTGCTCTCTCTCAAAGGATGACTTGCAGACTGAATAGTGCTCAAACTTGTTTTATGCTCCCTCAAATCTTTTGTCATCAATATACTCCCATTAATCCCATATAAATGGCTTGTCTGAAATGAAGCCAGCAATGTTTTCTATTCCTTCCTTTGTATAGATGCTGAAAAATAAGTCTTACTGACATAATAAATAAGCCTACTCAAGTTTAAATCATTGTCTATGACGACAGCTACGCTTTTCACCCCAGACTGAGCTTGTTTTGAGAGTCTACTCTGAAGTTAGTTATATTAAATAACTATTAAAGCTTCAGTAGGCAGAACATTTTTGGCATAAAAATTCCATAATAACCTTTCAGCATATTGTAGTTCAAGTGTTCTGAGAGAAAACTAGACTGCTGCACCTCCTCATGGCTCTGTTTTCAGGCTTTAAAAAGGTCGCACAGGTCATGTCAGAGAGAGAGAGCGTTCCTATTGGCTGTTCATTCAACGGAGGCAGCTGTCAATCGCTCGCAAACTCCGATCAAACTGTCAAACTAGGCAGCGCTGATCAAATATGAATCAATATTCTGTTACTGTAATGTCTATTTCTCCATACTTGCCAACCTTGAGACTTCAAGAAAAGGGAGGATTTCAAAACCAAAGTGGGTCTGTGGGTCCTCCCCCAGAAAAATTTGAGTTTCAGAGACTTTTATTTCCTGCATTCTGGTGATTTTTAAAGTATTTAAATGGCAAAATACACAAGTACACTGCAAAAGCATTTTTAATCTTCAATTTTTTTAAATTTTACTTTTAATTCTCAGGAAAGAAAACTGAATAATTCGCCCCTCTGGTGTGAACTTGTGTGAATCTCTGGCTTAAACTAATCATCCGTTTTTATCTATTTTTGCTCCTGCTTGAGTATTTCTTTCTCTTAGTTCTCTCCATTTATCTCTCCGTCTCTCACTCACTGAAGGTATTTTCAGACACAACGCGACAACGCCACCACTGCGCTCTGAAACCCGATATTTCCAACGGCTAGTGCTGCGTTAAACAAAGCTCAACTTCGGACGCTGCGTGTTGTGATGTGCGGCGGGCGCAACTCAAACCGTGTTGTGTCACGAGCAGCTCTCTTCTGCCAGTAAACAACAGTTGTTGTGGCTGTATTGTCGTCCGGGTGGAAACAGTAGAGCGAATACACTCTGTACAGCACCAGAAACAGGTTGGGATAAGGAAAAGGACAAAAAAAGGTTTGAACATTTGTCATAAATCAGGAGAAATATGGGAGAATTGTGACCCTGGGAAGCAACTGGGAGAGTGTGGCGAAAAACGGGAGTCTCCCAGGAAAATCGGGAGGGTTGGCAAAAACATCTTGTAGTGTATTGTTTAGCTGTAAAATGAGAAAGTGTGCTCCAGCTGGTGGGCGGTGTTTGGTATTTTCTCAACTGATCTCAACATGGAGACACAAACAAACAGTAACACTACAAGATGTTTCTGAAAACATTTGAAGAGAGAAATAGGCATTACAGTAACATAATATTGTATCATATTTGATCAGCGCTGCCTAGTTTGACCGTTTGATCAGAGTTTGCGAGTGATTGACAGCTGCTCAGAGACGGCAAGGCTCCAGATCAGCTCTGATTGGTTGTTTTCCACCGGTCTGTGAAATCTTGCAGATGCTGTTAGGAGCACCGGAGGACACAGAGGAACATGATTTCTTTCAGATTACCTGTCATGCACTACTGTCAGGATATAGTTACCGTTTTATAAAAATTTGCTCCATTTCTACCCACTGCATCTTTAATAAACTAACAAAACCACAAGATTTATTATTGACTCACATTCTTCTTGTAGTCACTAATAGATGCAAGAAACAGTCTGTAGTTAGTTGACTGGTTGATAAAAAGATATCCCTGTCTTCAGTAATCTTCATCCATCCTGTAGTTTTCCATTTTAGGAAGAAAAAAAGACAAGACCACCTGTCTGTTTATTTGTAAAATACATTTAATCCCTTTATATTTGGGCAAACTGAAGTCTGCAAGAGCAGAGAAGGGGGTTGAGATTTAAGTGGCAGTGGGTCCTGAGTGGCAGCTCCCAAATTAAAAAAGGCAGCAACATGGACAGGACTGTCAGAGAAACACCGCTAGTGTCCTCGTCATTGAGGGGAATACTGGACTAAAAGGATTTCTTAGCTGATGTGTTGACTTCTTCTCAGTCGCCACTGCCACAAAATCTCCCCCCCCTCTCTGTCCGGACTCCTTTGACAACGTACCAAACACCGATATCACAATACAAGAAGAAGAAGAAGAAGGAAAAAAAAGGCATACATTGTCTTTCTACAGCCTTCATGATTTTCGTTAGTACGTCAGAGCTGTAAATACTACAAGACACTTCTTTTTTTACCGTTTAAGTATGAGATGTTAACAAGACGAGGTTTTAGTTCGGTTGACAAAACCTGCAATAATATGGAGGGTTACACAAGATGATATGATTTTAACGTGAGCGTGTGTTTTAAGATGCGTGAGCACTGCGGCGCTGTGCAGTTATGCGTTAAGTGACGGCGGCAGCAGGATCTGGTAGGAACAGACCTCGGGACAAATACATTTTTAAGCCTATGTGGTAAAAACCCTGCTGGACTAATAAACGGGAGCTCTCTGATTGGCTGAACTTCAGCAGGCAGTTAAGACTGATTCGTGGTCAACGCTGTAGCTGTCAATGTCCCGGTTGATGCTAGAATGGACGGTCCAGAGGGACGAATAGTGTAATTGTTAAGATAGCTTATAGAGAGGTGAAGTCCCGCCCCTTCCGGTGGACCACCATGGGATCTTATTTCGGGAAAAAAATATGAACGATAGTCAACGGAGAAATAAATATTTGTTTGAGTTGTAGCATGTATCACAAATATAATAAAATATAATTTTGCAAGTCAAGAAAGTCACAGTTTGTTGTGAAACGGTTGGACTGCGAAAATACGTAATTAGAAAGACGACACAGCTAGTGTTGGTGACGTATGTTTTGCGAGATGAGAAATGTAGTTCACGGAGCGCTTTCACAAAAAACGAAATGATACTACGACAAACTGAGACTTTCTTGACTTGCAAAAATTATGTTTTAAATTCGTGGCACAATTCAAACAGGATCAAAAAAAATATTTATATCTCGTCGTTGACTACCATTCATATTTTTTTTCCCGAAATAAGGTCCCATGGTGGTCCAGGGTCAGTCAGGGGATAGGAGGCGTCCCTCTGGACCATCCATTCTAGCAACAACCCGATGTCACTGCGCTGCCCTATACTAGTTCAAATATTACCACTGCGGACACAGGGAGGGAGACGGAGACAAAATCATGACCACTTGTTTCTCCATTTATTTTTCCATTATTTACCTGGCAAGATTGGGCCTCCATACATCTCACACATAGTTTGATTAAATTACACTGGTGTTCATGATATTGTGTCCACCACCCCTGTTCTGTATGTGCACACTAGCTCTAACTGATTTTTGGGGTCGCATACATACAGGGGCCAAACCAACAGCTAAAGCAACATAAGCAAAAGAGGTCACAAAGCTTAGTGCAAAACCACTGGGAGGCTCCGGACCGATGAGCTGTTTCTTGCCCTGCGCTGGGAACAGTTACTACGATGAACGGTGACAGTGAGGAGGGTTAGTTGAGGCTGTGAAGCCGGAGGGGGGGGGAAGTAACATACAATGACACGACGGATGAGACGGGACTAGACTCAACCAGACAAGGCAGATTCAGAACACCAAACTAAAGCTCTTTTCTGTTGTTACACTGGCTACAGGCTGCAGTTTCAACATGTGTTTTCCTCTATACGAGCGAGCAGACTATTAATTTCCTGCAGAGCAAAGCAACCAGGGACAGCTGGCTGAAGCGCTGACGGTCCAACAGGTTTGTTTGGAAAAAGCGACCAATACATGGATGCAACAGAAGCGTCAGTCACACTGCATGTCAGTCAACTTGCTGTGGGTCATATCTGAATTTGACTCCTCTGATTTGATTATAGTGTTAAGCATGTTGCCTCCACAAATAAGTGCACAGTTGTATAAAACCATTATTTTTCTCTTTTTTAAATTTATCTTAGTGTTTTGTTAGTTTCACTCACATAAAGACTGCAGGTGAAATAAGGATTTCTCAGTCCAGCAAAAGCACGGTAACGTTTCCGTTCCTGCTACTCCTCATATACAAAGATAACCAGCTAACGACAGCTACCGAAGGAAACAGTTTCCTTAAATGTTTTATACGACTGAGCACTCGGACAGCTTTTAGGACACGTGATGAACAACAAACAGCCAGAGACAAATGAACAAACAAGTCCATATAGGGGGCCAAAATGACAGACATCAGGTCATTTTGACTTTGGTTCCAGCTTCCTAGATTAACTGAGATTCCTTCTTTAGTCAGTTCCTTTAGCAGACATCACACAGCGGTGTGTGGGTGTCAACCACGACAATGGTCTTGTGTGTTCGCCTCTATGTGGCACGGTGAGGCCAACGCTAGCGCTTCACTAGCGCCGGTCGTATACATGCACCGTCATCTGGTTCAGTCTAGAGCAAGACAAACAAGCAGAGAGTGCAAGGAGGAATACAGGAGAAGGATCTACTGTAATACAATTCCCATGCTTAGGCAGTCATAAAGCACTGTTAATATATATATTTATATACAGTTTATACATAAAACAGTGAAAAAACATCCATAAAACCAAGAATATAAGAGCATGTTCATAGGCAAAGAAGCAGTAAACGACTAACGCTAAAGGATTAGAGCACCGGGACTGGTGGACGTCATTCATGTGTGACAGTGTGATAATAATATCTACATATCAGGTTAGGATAGCACTGGTCAAATATGCATAACAGCATCGGTGACTAACAACAAAAAAAAATAAAAAGAGTTGACAGTGTAATTAAAATGCTCAATGGAGGATGGTTTACGTTGTCTTCTCAAAGAGCTGACTAAATCCAGCAAGCAATATATATGACGTTTCCTGCTTATAAAAGAAAAGGAAAAGACCGAGACGACGCGAGGTCGTCCCTCCTTCATCGGCGAGCAGGCTGGCGGCCCGTTCGCTTTAGTACACCGGGCTGTTGCGGATCCCGCAGCACAACACCATGCTGAAGATCATCTCGAAGATCTGGGACGATGGACACAGACAAGAATGGTTGATTAGATACTGTGGTGTGATGTTTGCTAAAAACTACAGTGCATAGCTGTTTTAGGAAATGACTGAGCCTTTTTTTAGAAAAAGGAACAATATATTTTTGACTCCTTTTAGAAGGAACCATTTGGCGTGAGGTGGAGTGACTTTAGCAGGGTCTCATCCTTTAGTCCAGACCAATAACTTCAGATGTCCAATAAAACAGAAGCATGCTTTTGGATAAATTCAAGGAAGAAATACAGCATGTCATTGAAAGGTTTGATGTCATCGATGTGCTGCTTTCGTGTTCTCACCATAATAACTGCAACCACCAGAGCGGCGATACCAATCAGGTAGATCTTATCTGTGAACAATTCCGTGATCCTACTGTGGCAATCCTGCAAAGAAAACCATCAAAACGTGTCATTTATATCTGCTTCAAAACAGCAATAACTTCTTGATTACACCGTGTACTCATTGTGAGGTCAAGGGGAGAACAAAGTGTCATATTTTCCTTTGGCTTATTAGTATTTAAGTACAATTCAACAGTTGTACTAGTGACTAGTTAGCCATTGATGTTGTTGGCTGAAATGACAACTGTCACTGGCAACAGTCTCTCTCATCATTCAGCCTCCCTGCTGCCGTGAGGAACTTCATACAACATTCAACTTTGCGTGAATGCTGCAAAGTGAGTGTGAAAAAGGGGGACATCAGAGGGCAGCAAAGCGACAGGCTACATCCACACTATTACTGTTTTAAAACGCTGTTTTAAAACTAGGTGGAGCTGTTACTGAAAGCAACACATGAGTGTAAGGTGTCCAACGCCGCGGAAAACACATATTGGGAATCGTTACTGAGCAAATATGGCGACATATTAGAGTGGTTCACGTGATGGGAGTGTGACGAATCAATCAGGGACGGACACGTCATGAGTGATAAGACCCAATCAAGAAGCGAACGTGGGTGTCTGCATCAACATTTCTAATAGTCTCAAACCAACATGACCTGTGGAAGGAGGCTCCCTCCTCCTCCTCCTCCTCCTCCTCAGGATATCACACTCCTCTACTGTAGAGCCCAAACCTCATTAGGATTAGAGTGCATCCTTTTGTTCGCACTCAGATGTCCATCAGTGAGACGTCTTGGCAAGTCACAACCCCCCCGCAAACTACAGCTCAAACTAACCAGAGGATCGATCTTAAAGGGGACATATCGTGCTCATTTCCAGGTTCATACTTGTATTTGGGTTTTTTCTAGAAACATGTTTACATGCTTTAAAGGGATAGTTCGGGTGTTTTTGAAGTGGGGTTGTATGAGGTACTTCTCCATAGTCGGTGTATATACCTACAGTAGATGACGGTCGACACGCTCCCAGTTTGCAGAAACAGACAGGAGTACCAGCAGGGGAGCAAAGCAATGTACTGCTGTGGATGGGGGCAGCAGAGAAATAGATACCTAAAAGAAAGGCTCACCTAAAAAAATTGATATCAGCTCAAGTGTAGACTATATTTAGAATATTTTCCAACGGCAAACTGAACTGAAAGTGAAACGTATCTATACTGTTTTGTCATCTGAGCTTGCTGGCTTTAGAGAGAGCATAGATAGGCTTCACTTTCGGTTCAGTTCCCCGTCAGAAAAGGGCCGTCTGACGTCAAGATAAAGCGCTGAAAATATTCTAAATATAGCGTACACTGAAAGGGATATTGATTTTTTTTTAGGTGAGCCTTTCTTTCAGGTGGCTAAAATCCGTTTTTGCTGCTGCCCCCCGTCCACAGCACTGTATTGCTTTGCTCCGGCGCCGGTGTTCCTGTCTGTTTCTCCAAACTGGGGGCTTGCCGACCGCCACCTACTGTAGGTAATACACTGACTACGGATAAGTACCTCATACAACATCACTTCCAAACACCCAAACTATCCCTTTAATGTAAAAAAAACCACATTATCTTTCTCATACCGTCTGTGCGAATATCCCTGTATTCACCCTCTGTCTAAAACGCTCCGTTTTAGTGCCTGTCCCTTTAAGACCCTCTCCTGAAAAAGCCCAGTCTGCTCTGACTGGCTTCCGAGAAAAATATGGTGCACCTTTTCAAAGGTATTTCTCAAGCTGTAGGCGATATATTTACTGTATATATATATATATTTTAATCAATCTATAATTTCTATCCCCTGAGTTCTTTGGGAGTGAAGACCACCAGTGCCTCTTTTAAAGGTATTGGCGTAATACACTGGAAAACATCAGTTCCAGAAAACTGAACACAAGACAACCCTGGCAACACGGGAGTCTTGGATTGGACTCAGGTCATTTCAGTAATGTCAATGTGCTGCCAAGAAATCAAGTTAGGGCCCCCCTCGTGCAGCACGAGTCGTGAATACAGAGAACCTTCCCTGCATATCTTTCCACTAACATTTTGCACTTGAGCAGCCGACTTACTGTTTTACACATCAGTGTTTCAGAACCTTTTCACGCCCCCTGACTCCATAGACCTTTTTTTCAGAGCAGATATTCTGACTTGTCAACCCGGGATACCACTCTCATATCTGTGCTTTGAGTATGGAGCTGGAGCCAGAAGAATGTATATTACACAAATTCAGCTGTTATACAAATATATTTATTTTCTATTAAAATATGTCAGAGACAATGTTCGTTCTTCTCCACTCTGCATATCGACTAAAGCTGCATACGCTGTACGATTTTAGCCCGTTTCTGGCCCGAATTTTGAGCCAGGGGCCAGGGGGGACCGAGGACCGATAAACTCCTCCTGACCGACCATCGGACAGTCGGATGAATTTCTGACATGTCAGGAACTACAGGCTCTCGCACAGTTGAAGCAGAGCCACGAGCCGATTCCCCAACGTCCCTTTTTTCTCCTCTTTTTACAGTAATCAGACCGTAGCTATGAAGATAACAATGTAGGCTACAATAGATATAGCTAGTAAAACGTAGCTAGCTAACCTTCAATTCTCTCTGCAAAATGGACAAGCCATACCGTCCACGTCTTCCTAGCCACAGCGAGTCCATATAACGTTACGCCGCTGCCTCTTTTTGTTTTTGTTTAGACGTTTCAGCAGACAGGATGGCACAGATGATCAAGAGAGCACGTTTCTGCCTTGTTAGCATTGTGACCCGTACAGACCTCTTCTAGCAAACAAACTTTACCTGACTCGGAGCTTTCAAACTAATCTTTATTGACAACTGTCAACAGCCAGAACGGTCCGACTGGCTGCGTTTTTTTTCCGTTTTTTTTTCTATTTTACAGGCACTCGATGATCGGACCGCACAGTGTGAGCACATAAATCGTGAGCTTTGGCTTTACAACGCAAACGATCTACTCGTACAGTAGGAGTAGGAAGTACACGACAACATTTCTAAAATCGTACAGTATACGCCCATCTTTACTCCAGAGGGGGTCTCGACAGAAAGGTTGAGAAACAACGTGATGACATGGTATTGTACAACCCTCTGAATAACCTTTAATATTTGATCTGAAATGTAACCTACTCAACATGTCTGTGTTGCTTTTAATCCAGCTACAATGTGACAGTGGGTGCCAAGCTGCTCAAGCGTGATAGTGGCGATAGAGCTGCTGAGATGGATGATCACACTTACGGTTGAAGTTCCAGAGCTGGGGCAGATGTCAGTCATGCCTACTGTGTCTGTGATGCGTGTCAGGACAGCCGTCCCCCTGCCTTTACCGCAGCAGCTCAGCTGAAATAGAAAGACAACACAGTGATGATCCCTGTCGTCTACCCCTCTATATGTAGTATAGCAGTAGCCGGTTGGCCATCTCTGTTGCTTACAGTGAGTTAAAATCACTGTACTATAGTACATCTAGTTGCTTTTTTGAAAATAATGTGTGTCAAAGTCAGTAGGCTGCTGTTATTTCAATAAGTAAATATGTATTTAATCACCATTTGATATCTTCTGCTGCTATGTATAAAATTGAATTCAGGATGAATTAAGTTCTGCCTCATTTTCAGGTCGTAGCTACGGGTTGTGAACAGTAATCAGGCTGCCACTCAGAACTGCTTCTGTCTTCTCAACCTACAGATTTCAAACTGGATCTTTTGAGCTTTACTTCTTCATCATTTTATTGACTTTTATAAGTTGAATGCTGAACATAAATAGATTCGGTTCTGGATTTAGATTGGATAAATTGCTACAACCCAAACCCCTAATTTCAAAGCCTACAAATAATTGGTAGACTCTATAATGTCCATCGCTCATCTTGTGTTTCAACATTCTTTAGTAATCTCCGAGTTAAGTCAGTCGTATTTTTACATGATATGAAAATATACATAAACAAATAAATACATTTACTACAATTTATATGAATACAAATGATATATTTGATAGTGCGTGTTCATACCGTCTCATGGAAGACCTTGAGCACGGAGGCGGCAGCCTTTGTCTTGTCATGCTCAGTTACGCTTTCTACCATGGCCTTTTCGTACACAGTGTTGTAGTAGTTGATCATCTCCCCCGACACCTGGAACAGGAACAAAGAGGTTTCTACGGGCTCAGCCTCGAATGTCAAACTAAGCTTGAAATTTCAGTCAGTTTTAAGGGTTATAGTAAATAGTTTTTGTGCTCAGACAAAAAGGAAAGAGACATGAAACATTAAGCATCGAAAGGCATGAAAGGGCATTCATACTGAAAACAACTCTGTTAAAAGCTAGAGGAGTTGGGAGTTAGGAGTCCATCTATGAGTTTCAAAGATTATCAGCTACCAAAACACAACACAGTAGTAGGGCAGTACCCAGTGTCATTATTTTACATTCTATTGAGGTTTTTCAATGAAGCTTTGAATGTCATCGTGCAGGTCTATTCATTGTGTTTAAACTAGGGCTGTCAATTGATTAAAATATTTAATCAATCACGTCTGTCCATAGGTAATCGCAATCAATCGCAAATTAATCACACATTTCTTATCTGTTCAAAATGGTACCTTAAAGGGAGATTTATCAAGTATTTAATACTCTTATCAACATGGGAGTGGGCACATGTGTTTGCTTGATTCTAATGTATGTGTATATTTATTATTGGAAATAAATTATCAACACAAAACAATGACAAATATTGTCCAGAAACCCTCACAGGTACTGCATTTAGCATAACAAAATATGCTCAAATCATAACATGGAAAACTGCAGCCCAACAGGCAACAACAGCTGTCAGTGTGCTGACTTGACTATGACTTGCCCCAAACTGCATGTGATTATCATAAAGCGGGCATGTTTGTAAAGGGGAGACTCGTGGGTACCCATAGAACCCATTTACATTCACATATCTTGAGGTCAGAGGTCAACGGACCCCTTTGAAAATGGCCATGCCAGTTTTTCCTCGCCAAAATTTAGTGTAAGTTTGGAGTGTTAATTACCCTCCTTCGCGACAAGCTAGTACGACATGGTTCATAACAATATCAGTAACTTCACAATAGCTTTAAAACTGAGTCCGTTACAACCTAAAAATCGCAAGTTGCGTTAAAGAAATTAGTGGCATTCAAATTAATTTGCGTTAAAACGTTATTATCGCGTTAACTTTGACAGCCCTAGTTTAAACCCGGTATTTCTTGCACAGTTGCAGATAAAGATCAGGCTCCACTAACATTATCAGTATTATACTACTACTACTCTGTAGGATTAGTTTCCAGTGGTGGCTGCGTAGGATTGTTTCAGACTCATGTGATCCAAACATTTCCAATAACTGCAGAGTGTTGAAAAATCAAAAAAGATATATGTAATAATTTCCAAAATTCACAACATGTTTTTATCTAACAAAGTATTTTGCTTTAATCCATATTTGTTGGCGTTTAGCCTTTCAAAAACTACATTTTCACTGCAGTGAAAACTGTCTGGGACTGCAAAAGGAGGCCCGCACTGACGAGTTATATTTATTAAAGAAAGTTGATTTAATAAAAAAAAGATTAATCCGATGATTATTCAAATTGAGGATTTCGTTCGATGACTTTTTTAGGGTGACGACAGACATTTGAAACGTCATTCGAAAACCTCAACAGAAGCTTTAAATGTAAAAAAAAAAGTCATTGGGTACAGCCCTGCATGTTTCAACCTCTAGTGTGTGTTTGCAGTCTTACGGTGTCTTTGTGCATGAAGCCCCAGATTCCAGCTGCAACCTCGCAGGCGAACAGGATGACCAGGCAGGCGAAGAACTGCAGGACAGAACAGAAACGTCAGATAACTGGTCCATTTAAGGGATTTAGCTAACGAAAGTTTTACTTTTTAATAAGAGAAAATAAAGTTAAAGGGGCCCTGTGGAGTTGTCGTAAACATTACTGTTGGAGCTCTAGAAACACTGTTATATTTAAAATATAAATAGATTCTAATCCTGTTCTGAATTTATTATTTTTTTAAAAATAATATATTTAAAAGCAGTTATTTAGTAATGAAAAAGAACCGATAAGAGTATCGAGAAGAGTAGTATCCTATCCTAACAATGCACATCCATAGCTACTAGAGGTCTAAAACTCCACAGGGAACATTTAAATGTGACTCACAGTTCCCAATAGACACTGGGACTCTTGGATGGCACCGTAGCAGCCAAGGAAACCGACCACCATCATCACTGCGCCGACAGCGATCAGGATGTGGACACCTGGACAGAGAGACAGATAGACAGACAGTATAGGTTAATATCCATGGCAACACACATACATTAACAAATAGAAATAATGCAGAGGGAATAGAAGGAATGTTGCAGGGATAACCAGCATACTTGACAAATTACTTGAAGTGCTTTTAAAGTCATTCTGCTTCTTAGAGACAAACGAGTTACTGCAAACAGCTATTACAAGAATGGAAACCACTAAAAGGCTTTAAAACCAGTGTGGCTTCGAAGCTGTGGAAGAATCTTCCACCCCATTTCAATACCTCCATGCATGCAATAGCATGTGATGGACAGCAGAAGGCACAATCTTGATTTCCCGCCAGTAGAATAAAGTGAGTCACGTTCCAGTTATGTTCACAGGAAGTCGTTTCTCTCCTGCTTCAATAATTCAACACGCTTTTTTTTCGTCGAGGATGTAAAACAGGTGCCGCACTTGTGTTTTTTTTCTCTCCACAGAGACCTCCAAGTGTTTCCTGTGTTAGGTTGGCAGACGTTCACAGGTTAGTGTTTGACTTTTACGGAGGGTTGGAGGGGGTGAGACGGTCGTTTCTCTGACTCACATCTTGCTCGTCATTGGCCTTTTTAGCTGACAGCTAACAGCTGAGGAAAAGGAAGTGGAAGGCTAATAAAGGTTCAGGTCAAAGGTCGGATGTAGGGTGAGCCAGGCAGGCTAAAAGCTCGGTGGAAAGACGGGACTGGAGAGGAGGAAAATGGTTATACTAGAGCTGTTTGAATCCATACATCCATTATCTGTAACCGCCTTTCCTATTCAGGGTCGTGGGAGGAAGGGGGTGCTTGAGCCAATCCCAGCTGACATTGGGCGAAGGCGGGGTGCACCCTGGACAGGTGACTATCACAGGGCTGGCACTGAGAGAGAGAGACACCTACGGGCAATTTAGAGTCAACAATTAACCTGCATGTTTTTGGTTTGTGGGAGGAAGCCGGAGAACCCGGAGAAAACCCACGCTAACACGGGGGGGAACATGCAAACGCCAATAAAAATTCAGCAAAGCACCAATAAATAATTTCATAGAAATATGTGTTCTTTCTGATCTGGTTCAGTATTAACTGCATCGGGAAACCGGTGAGAAAAAACATCGCTTTAATCCACAGAAAATCACTTCTGTCTTGTTTTTCCTTAAAAGACCTAAAAAAAGAAAAAAGATCTGCTGCTTTTGCAAGTTTTCGTCCTATAAATATACATGATTGCTCAACACTTTCCTGTGTTGTAGACTGTTAAATGTGTTTTTCCATACAGTAGTTTAGTTTCCATTCACGGCAGTAAACATGAAAAAAACAAAAAACTGTGTGCAGGCAGAGATGTGTTTGAGTGAGGTCATTTATTACATCTGGTTTTAACGGCGTGGTAACACTGTTAGACACATCTGTGAAGTCAACTGCTAATTAATTGGTGGTGTGTTCATGTGCAGATAAAAACGCTCAGGAAGGTCAGATAATAGCATTAGTTGATGATTAGTGTTGCTTTCACAAGGAAATGTCAAATGATTTGAGTTAAAAAATGTATTATTATGAAATGGTATCTCCCCGTTCTTATTTTCATATTAACAGAGTTCATCCATCCATTATCTGTAACCGCTTATCAGGGGGGGGGGGGGCTGGAGCCGATCCCTAAAGCTGAGCATACACTGTACGATTTTAGCCCGTTTCTGGCCCGAATTTCCACCATTTCCATCCCCATGCTCTATTATGTCTCATAAGTTGTTTTTAGGGTTGATACCATTTGTTACACAGATTTGGTGCTAAATTTAACCATTTTTTTTCCACTCGAGAATTGATAAAAAATTATCAATAATCCCTCCAAAATCCCACATTAAGACACCAAGACCTTGAGGAACACCATAGAAAAAGCCATGCTGTGATTGTTGGTTTCAAAAACTTTTGACATTTGGAGATTTCTGCAAGAATTGCATTTTACGGCGATTGGATGGCGAGCACTTCTGTTGTGTAAACTGCTCAGAAACCCCCTTATTGTCAATCTAGCTAGGAAAGCCATCCATCCTCTGAATGCTCTCTAATTTGTGGCTGTAAAGTTTCACGAGGCTGTGATTATCCTAGAGGTCACCACAATTAATATTGAGCCCTTTGGGACTCCATAAATAACACAATCCCCACCTCCATTTTATCCTAAAAACTGACTCATTTTTCAGCACACACATATTGATGTCAGTGAGCACCAGGGCCTATTGTGCTTATTGTGCTGGTATCAGGGAGTGTAGCTCTCCGTGTTCAGCCCCAGCATCGTTACTCCTGCTTGTCAACTCGGACATAATTCGATTCTGGACCACTAACTGGTCCCGTACCACACAGGCCCCATCCCCCACCTCTCTTCTACCCACAGAGCCTCTCTCACACACACACACACACAAACCAAGGCTAATTTGTAAATCGATATCTTGGAAGCTGACCAAGTGCTCCCTCCATCTCTTATATTGTGGCTCTCCAGGCTGACACAGTCGTTCCCTCCGATGCTGTTGGGCCCTCTCAATCTCTCCCCCTCTCTCTCGCCACCGCCCCATCTGTCCTTTCTATTTAATGCATCTGCTCATTCAAAATTATGCTCTCAATAATTCCATTTACTTAAATGTCTTTTCCTGTCTGCCTTGATTTAATTTTCTCCTGGATCCTCTTTCCATTATGCTCTCTATCTGCTTCCATTCACCAGGCCTTCTGCCTTCTGCCTCGTATACGGTCTGAAGAGGAGCTGACGGATTACGTGACTCTCAACGTTGCAGCATTACCACGAGGTGTGTCAAGATTGTCTCACATTTCAAGGCTACAAATAAAAAACGACCACATGATGTGCTAACAAGTAATAATAAGTAGTAATAGGAAAGGGTTCCCAAAGGCAATACCAAAACAAGTGCATAAATCATACTATGCTGTAAGCACGATGTCATACAGTTTGAAAATAGTCCATTATTCCCACCTTTCTAAAACTAGACTGGCAAGAATATATCCTAATATTGACCCCACTTGTGAGACATACAGGGCATGGATGTATTAAGAGAACTGGATACAGCGTTGGAGGCGGGGCCCCGTTCATTCCTATGAAAGTATCTCAGTGGTGCATGATGCCAAAATGGCTCGACTTCCGACGATGGAAAAGTACCCGGATCTTCCGACGATCTTACGCATCCATTGGGCCCATGGAGCAGGCGCAGTATAGCGTCCGCTTGGTCACATGGCTCGGTCACAGGGTCAAAGCCGTCACGCTGTTGTCACGACTTGCGAACTCCGCCTCCCAGCCCTCGGTCCAGCCTCGGTCTGGGTCTCATTCACATGAACGGAGGAAGGGAAATAACTCTGGATTCAGCTATTAGTGCGTTTTACAACTTTTAGGACCTAATGATTTAAATAAGGACTATTCAAATGTTGATTCACCTCAAAAAAATTATCCGCTGAGTTACAGATGTCTCTTTCCTAATGTAAGTCTATGGGAAAAAGTCTTTTTGGGTCCAATGGCATCACGTGACGGACACGGAAGTCGTTGTACCGTCGTTTGGCCACTACGAAAACTGTCATCAACGACCGGCCTGGGGGCTTGGTGCGGGGCGGCTCCAGGGAATCTGTTTCATATGTTCTCATAATGACAATTTCAACTAATATAACAAAGAATGGTTCTAAAATCTCTATCAACCATACCTTTAAATACCAATAATAAAAAAAAAAGAAATGGTTCCCAAACTTTACATTTCTAAAATCTAGTATTAGATTTGAACTTATATTGCTCCTCAAGGTACAGTATGCTTCAACCAAAGTGCTTGTCGGACGGTCGAAAACAGCATAACTTCTTCCATCTATGTTCCTGAAATTCAGCCTATTGTGTTTGTTCATCCGCTCACTGCTGCAAATAACATATAGTCCAGGTGGAGTTTCCCTTAAGATGATGAAGCTATATAACAACATACCTCCAAATATTTTATCCAGATGTGTTTAGTTGCTTAGGTGAAGTCATCCGACTATTGTTTAATATACAATGAAAGCGTTCCTTTCTGCTGCTTCCCTGTTATATTTTGGTAGTTTATTATTAATACTGCGATCCAGCCATGCGAGGACATCAGAAATTCTGACTTCAGATTGGTATGAATGCAGCGGAAAAGACCTCACGGAGGACACTGAAAGACTTCTCAACCTTCAGACAGCGTGTCAACACTGCAGACTAAACTGTAAACGCTGCACAGAATGACTTTGTATTATTCAGTGTCAAATGAGGAAGATGTAATCTGTTGTTCAAGTTCTGGTTTTTCATTTTGCCACTATATTTGGTTACAACTATATTCAGTTCAATGACGGACGTCTTGAACTCGTTGTCCATGACTGTTTCAGTCCTCCAAGAGTTTGATAAACAGATTTGATGGACGTCATAAACTCCTACTTAAACAAAAAAGCCGCCCCTTACTTTGAAAGAATTATGTGTGTAATTGGTGGATTTTTGTTAAATCCATGGATTCTCCCTTTGAGTTACATGTTGGGTGTTGTATGTTCACAGTACTCATTTAGTGAAAAAGTGTTGTGATGATTGGTTTTCTTCTCTTAAAGTCTATTAAATCCAAAACAAAAGCCCAGCTACTTGTGAACAGGGGACACTCCCCTGACTCTGATTCTCTATTTATGTGCGGTGGTACTGTAAATCATTGGATATGTGTGAAATCCCTGTAGCTCTGGTACAGCTGTGGGACTTCCCGACAAATGCTATTTTAGTGTGTCATGTTTGGTTTTGTGTTAACCCTTCTGGGAATCACCTTAGTTTTTGCCAGTGACAGCAAATGTCTCAGCAAAGTCAATGAGGTTGCCGCTGAATAGGAAAGTAAGTCAAGTAGTTGAAGTAATAACTTCCTGTAGCTCTGCTAGCCTTGGTCATTTACTGTACAGTGTGTGAAAGATGACTCCATGAAAGTGACTGCCAGAGATCTAGAACAGTTTCTATTTTGATCTGCTGGATTTCCCACTTTCTGCTTAAACATTAAAGGGGACTTATTATGAAAAACTCACTATTTCAGTGCTTGTTCTCGTCTATTTGGGTATCTGGAGTTCCTACCAACCCACAAACCGTGAAATCAGACAACCCAATCAGTTTTTTGTGGGCTGTCTAGATCAGAAAACATGTGATTCAACAAGCCATTCAGATTTGGCTCCCCTTCCTATGTCACATACAGGCTCATTAGAATACCCACACTGAGATCTACCTTTGGAAAGGCAAAGAGTTTAGACGCAAAGAGACAAAACTCCGGTACCAGCCGCTACCGCCATTTTGGACTGAAAACTGCTTATTATATTCATAATATTTTATTGTTCAACACAGGCCATTTCAGTAGAATATGACGACAGAATAGAAATAATTTTATTTTACTTTTGTACGGCACTTTTTAGGCGGACGTTTTACTGGCGTCCGTTAGCCGCTTTCAGTCAAAAATGGCTCTGTTGCGGGGCGCAATTGAACGAACAATTGACTTTCACTTCTTGGCAATATACGTTCTCTGGCAAAGGCGCACCATTTCTTGGTTTTTCAGGCAGAGGGTGAATACAGGTATATTCAGACAGACAGTATGAGAAAAATAAAGTGTGTTTTGAACATTAAAACATGTAAACAAGTTCTAGTAGAAACCCTAAATACAAGTATGAACCTGGAAATGAGCCTGATATGTCCCCTTTAACAGTTACCACCATTACGTGGTAACGAAAGAATGTGGTCTCGTCTGAAAGGTGACAAATCACACCCAGTTAGGAGCTTTCAGTTTAAAGCACTCCGTACAGTGCACCACTAGAGACTGCAGCTCTACTGTAAAACCCATAATCTAATTAAATGACATTCATTGATCTTCTATCATGAACTCAGTGTTTTAATTCAATTGAAATTGAAATTTGTAGGAACCACAGTTCCAATCACAAGCTCTAGTCTTGTGACTTATCTAAATTAAGAAATTAAATTACTTTATTTGTTGAATGCATTGAAAGGTCAACACACTAGTACAACTAAGGCAAGTATGGTAGGCCAAAGTTAAACCAAGACATAAATACACACAAATAAAACTAAAGGACAAAATTCAAACTAACCTAATTTGTTCTAATTAATTTGAACTCAACCCACGTAGCCTAATCTGAAATATGTTGTAAAACGTTCCATTT
>CAKALU010062403.1:0-25030 GCA_916700995.1 Hozukius guyotensis | reverse complement strand
AACGAACAATTGACTTTCACTTCTTGGCAATATACGTTCTCTGGCAAAGGCGCACCATTTCTTGGTTTTTCAGGCAGAGGGTGAATACAGGTATATTCGGACAGACAGTATGAGAAAAATAAAGTTTTTTTTTAACATTAAAACATGTAAACATGTTCTAGTAGAAACCCTAAATACAAGTATGAACCTGGAAATGAACCTGATATGTCCCCTTTAACAGTTACCACCATTACGTGGTAACGAAAGAATGTGGTCTCGTCTGAAAGGTGACAAATCACACCCAGTTAGGAGCTTTCAGTTTAAAGCACTCCGTACAGTGCACCACTAGAGACTGCAGCTCTACTGTAAAACCCATAATCTAATTAAATGACATTCATTGATCTTCTATCATGAACTCAGTGTTTTAATTCAATTGAAATTGAAATTTGTGGGCGGCTGGTTAGCTCAGTTGGTAGAGCGAGTGCCCATATAATAAGGCTCAGTCCTAACCGCGGTGGCCCAGGTTCGAATCCGGCCTGTGGCCCTTTCCGCATGTCATCCACTCTCTCTCTATCCACTGTCCTGTCAATAAAATGCTTAAAAATGCCCCCAAAAAATAACTTTAGAGAAATTGAAATTTGTAGGAACCACAGTTCCAATCACAAGCTCTAGTCTTGTGACTTATCTAAATTAAGAAATTAAATTACTTTATTTGTTGAATGCATTGAAAGGTCAACACACTAGTACAACTAAGGCAAGTATGGTAGGCCAAAGTTAAACCAAGACATAAATACACACAAATAAAACAACTAAAGGACAAAATTCAAACTAACCTAATTTGTTCTAATTAATTTGAACTCAACCCACGAAGCCTAATCTGAATTATGTTGTAAAACGTTCCATTTGCTGCTTGACTTCAGTGGCAACATAACTGTACGGGAGGTGAACACAGCCTCACTTTTATTCACCATTTTTCTATCGGTGATGTTAACTTCAAAAAAATGTTTCCACACATTTGCTCTCAGATGGTTTGGTGTCATCATTATCCGTTCAGCACTTCATTGACACATAACTGAGTCTGTTCTCTGCTAAGAAAAGGAACTGACCCTTCAACCCCCTTCGCTACTGAGAAAACTGACGTAGCTGGAAAATGATACGTCTTAACAGGAACTGAGACATCATGTTTGAGGAACATTACATTCTTTCAAACTTCACTTCACTTACAGCTGGTTATTCAGCTGTAGTTCAGTTCATTTCTGCTAAATTGGGATATAGAGAACAGAATGAAGTAACAAGGCAAAAGTGAGCATGACTCACATCCCCCCTACTCGCTGCTTGACCCCTACTAAAGTAGGGCAAAAGGTTTCGCCCTATTGGAACTAATGGAATTAATGGGCATTGACTAATTAACTAAAGGGCACCCTGGACTTCTAACCACCAAAAGGCATATTTAAACCATACTGTCAACCATCATACCAAATTTGAAGTTCCTAAGTTAAATAGTTTCCGAGTTCTACTCCGGAAACTAAATTGAAGTCGAATAAAATCAAATTTTTTGGCCAGAATTTCAAAAATGTTGGGCACCCTGGACTTCTAACCCCCAAAAAGGCACAACTAGACCACACTGGCAACCATCATACCAAATTTGAAGGTCCTAAGTTAAATAGTTTCCCAGTTCTGCTCCGGAAACAAAAGTGTGACACACAAACGGACGGACGGACGGAAGGACAGACACGCGGAGCGCCATATAACCTCTGTCGTGGCGGTATAAAAAGCGATCCGTCTATTGTTACGGTCCACGTGTGACCGTCCTGTGTATTTGTCTGTTTAACTGTGGTGTAGTATTTCATTCATTTTGTCAATTAAAGCTGGCCAAGACGTCACTCGCTTCTCTTGAAGGGATTCCCGCCTGGGGCACGCCTCCGGATCGTCCCACCTGTGTTTGCGCCCAGTCTTCACCGACTTCGACTGGCCCCTCCCCCCCTTTCTCGCCTTCGGTGACAGCCACCAATCAGCAGCCTGCATGATCCGCCGCCACACCTGATAAAAACCTGTTTGTGAATGTGTCAAGGGGGCGGCTGTGATTTAAACTGAGCAATCCGCCTCTGTGTCTCTCTGTTAGTTGGAGTAACTTTGATGATGTGTCTGTGTAAAGGTTAACTTGTGTATGAGGCACTCGTTCAATTCTGGGATCTGGGCTGTAGGTAAGTAGGAGGTTTATAGCTGGGTTAGGGAGCGTGTTTTGTCTTGTTTGTTTTATGGTTTAGCGCCACCAGTAGCCCTTCCTTTATTCCACGCCTCTTAACTTCTATATGTTTTTGTACTTTGGTGCAGCAGAAGCTCACAGTTTTGTAAATTTTGTGTTAAAACCATACGCTAAACAATAAATGGCAGTGTTTGCCTGACCACATCGGCAGTCTTGTTGCTTCCCTTATCCCTAGACATCTACAGGGTTGTAGCACTTTTAACGGACAACCTCACTGTATGTTTAATTCTGTAGAAAGGCGAGAGGCGTCCCGCCGTTGGGTCATTGTGTCTGTGAGCGGGTAGGGGTGAGAGAAAGGAGAGAAGCAGATGTAGGACTCCATATTGAAACGTTCCTGGCAGCAGGGGATGAAGACAGGAGGGGAGGGGGAAAAAAGGGCAGACAGAGATAGAGGGAGGGAGGGAAGACCGAAAGGAAAAATAAGGAGAAGTGAGACAGCGCGACTGGAACACTAACCACAACCAGATGGGCTAGTAGGGGGAGCGACAGTGGAAAGAAACCAGGCGGAGAGAAGGAGAGAAAAACTTTCACAGAGGAGGGAAGACGAGGGTGGGGTCGGTGAGGAGGAGGAGGAGGAGGAGGAGAAGAAGGGAGGGCCAGTGAGGAATTTTTTCCTATACCGACGAGGCTTTTTCTCGGGAATGAGAGGGAGGCTTTATGTAATGGGTCGGATGCAATCATTGAGGCTGCTCTAGAGAAAGTCCCTACGTAGTTCCTCTCTGAGGCTTTTTTCATTCAACAACCACAGCTATGCAGAGA
Source organism: Hozukius guyotensis (assembly GCA_916700995.1). NCBI lineage: Eukaryota > Metazoa > Chordata > Actinopteri > Perciformes > Sebastidae > Hozukius > Hozukius guyotensis. The sequence goes on along the minus strand of CAKALU010062403.1, from coordinate 22,026 downwards.
ACGGAGAAAACAATGATCCAAACACACCCTCCGTTTTGTTTTTTTACTGTAGCTGTATTCTAGATGGAGATACAGTAGGAGACATTTATTGTGTAATTATACCAATTTTTCCTCTCATCTTCCCTTTCACTACTCTTCTTCCTCACGAGGCGGATGACTCAGGTTGTTCACGCAGGCGGTGGAGACTGACTGATGCAATGTGGATGTGGGCTTGCAGAGTTGGAGAGGCGACAGCGGCTAACTTAATGTGGGCGAGCGAGCTTTTAACCGAGTCATATGATGAGCTGTGTGTCCTCTGTTAGTCCTGGTCACAAGTCGCTGGTGATTTGGGCGAGGCGGGGCCGCCCCTCTTCATCATAACACGTTTCACACCAGTATAATATTCTCACGTCTAAGTTACTCAGGGTCTGCTTTGTACGTACTGTACTGTATGTGTGAGTGCATGAAACGATGATTTACTGGATACTGTTTCATATGTAAAAGAGCTACACTCACAGCTTTCATTTATTTATAATGAATATCACATTCATCTTAATCAAAGGGCCCTGAAGGAGATCCACTTATTCTGGCAATTAATGTGGACCAATCATTACACAATATCACTTCACTGTTAGTCACCGCAACACATCAAAGAAATGTTTGTGATAATGTATTCGATAACATTAAAAGGCTGCCAATACTGGTTTCATGATACGGCTGTACTGTTTCATTCTGGTATCACTGTGTTTCATTAAGGAAGCTTCCATCGATGGCGTCTCTCCATTGAGCAGTATAGTGAAAGTTAACCTGATTGACACCAGTTAATGGTCTCTTAAGGCGCGTTCACACCAGCCTTGTTTAGTCCGGTTGAACCCGAACCCTGGAGCGTTTTACCCCCTCGGTGCGGTTCGTTTGGGTCGGTGTGATCGCCGGACTCAAACTCGAACCAATCACAGGAAGCGTACCATTTATGTGTCATTTCATTGGTTAAAAAAATATTTGCTTTTCCTGTTTTGGTGACTGGTGAACTAGTAGTCCATCTGCGCGATTGCTACCACTGAATTTGATAAATTTACTGTTCATCAGACCAAAGGAGACAATAGATAGCTAGCTAGCGTATCCCGTGGTCCTCCTCCTCACTTCCCGTATCTAGGAGACTAGTTTGCTGGTGGGAGAGCGGTGGGCATCTCCGTAGTCACCTAGCAGCAGGGAGTGACGGACGGACGGTTTAGTCCCACCGGCCCGCTATTCGGCTCATTTTCTGTAACCAGCGTAGCATGAAACTATGGTGGAATTAGCAAGCTAACTCGCAAATTGATAAATGAATACAAATAACCAACCTAACGCTTCATCCACACACTCCTGTCACAGCGTAGGAAAGCACGTTGCTATTGCCAGACGAGTGACAACTTTTTTCGGCTAATTTTCTTCATGCTAACCATTTTAGCATGGTGGAAGCAAGCTAGCTAGCTAGCTAACTAGCCAGCTGCTGAATGAGTAAAATTTAACAACTTTGCTTAATCCACACACACATGTCACAGCGTAGGAAAGCACATCACACGCGTCGAGGCAACTGTTGAGGAGCCGACTTTACGACAAATAATCAAACGACTTTTCCACCACATGACTTTTGTTTACAATTTCTGGACTGTTTGAGTTTGCCTTTGTGAACGCAAACAGTATATCATCCTCGCATTGGTTCGATTCAGGAACCGGAACCTTTAGGTGTGAACCTGCCAGATTCAGGTCATGCTGATCAAATAACCTGCCAGGATATATCAAATGTAAACTTTTAACTTGAAATTTAGGCCAATGTTACATCCTGTGGTCTGAACTACCTAATATGGGTGTGTACTGTATTTTGTGCTATTTTGAGCATAGCCCCAAATGTGTTACCTTATCAGTAAGATAGAATTACATAGACATATGTAGTATGTACAATATGAGTTGCTGTTTTTTTTAATAACAGACTGGCTTTCCTTTTAACCCATAAAGGAGTCTTTCCACAGCCTGAGCAACATGAGTCTAATGAGAGTAATTAAAAGACTAAATAACATAGGAGAGCATTTCCACTTGAATAACGCCACCGAGTAACATTCAACAGGGCCTGGTTACTGGACAAAGGGCAGTGTCGTCGTGTGGAAATAATGAAAATGAGCTGAAATACCAGAAACACATTTTCCGAGTGTGATCCAGTTTATGAACCAGGTTGAGCTGAGTGTGGCAACAGATGCTTGAGGAAGAGATTTTCCATGAGACAAAAAAGACAGTGTGAAAACAGAGACAGATAGTAGAGATGCTACGGGTGAGATACGTACTGATGTAGAAGGTGCTGGGGGCGGGGTTTCCATCTAATTCAAGCTCCAGCAGGTTGCTGGTCTTGGGGTCGTGTCTTAACCACAGGGCCACGCCCAGGATCACACCTCCTGCAAGCTGCAACGGACAACACAACACATCCTTCAGTTCACTACATCGCACTACATTGTGCTGCTTACATTTTTTTCATCAGTTTTTAATGTTTTTCTCATTTTCACATATATTGGGCATACTGAGTGACATGAAAATAAAGGTCGTGAGCCAGATCCACACTCACATGTGTCACAGTGATGTTACAGTTTTATGATGCGTGTCATAACAACACTGTGCCTGCAGGACAATATAAGCTGCCAGTGTTTTATATTTGGATTTCTTTCTAACACTACAGATAAAGCTGGTGCCCGTTACTGCAAAGACAGCCTTCGCCTTAATGACAAAAACTTTCATTGAAGGAAAAGATTGACATTTTAGGAAAAGTTCATTCACTTTCTTGCTGAAAGTTAAATGAGATTGATACTTGATGCCATTCTCTTGTCTGTATGCTAAACATGGAGCTACCGTCAGCAGCTGGTTAACTTAGCACTTTACACTACATGTCAACATTCACACATTCACACACACACATTCATACACTGATGGCAGAGGCTGCCATACAAGGCAGCCTTCGGGAGCAATTTGGGGTTAAGAATCTTGCTAAAGGACACATCGACATGTGACCGGAGGAGCCGGGGATCGAACTGACGACCATCTGATTGGTGGATGACCTGAGGCCTGTACTACGAAGCGAGTTCAACATACCCAGGGTATCTTCTCGTTATCTGGCTTCACTTACCCTAACAAACGAGATCTCGCTAAACTGTACTACGAAGCTGGTTATCAACTCGGTAAGTCAACCCAGGGTTTCTCAGTCTGGCTGTGAGCGCGTTCACATGAACGAGGTGGTGTTTGCAGCATCTGACCAATCACAAACATGGACAAGTCTACTGACAGACAGGCAGATTTAACAAAGAGTAAACTATATTAGACAAATACGAAGAAGTTAAACACTTAATCCACGCTAAAATTAACACAGTTGAAGCTGCCAGATGCAGGAAGAACAGCTGGAAAAAGAAAAAACTCCCGATGTGTGAATGCGTTAATTAACAGACTTATTAATTTAACGGAACACTGAAAAGTCAGATATACTCGTCTAAATATAAATAGCATTTAGGGGTGTAATAGATAAATGGATTACTCTTCTTTATACCCTGTGTACTTCGTGGCGATTATGACTATTTAAACCTCCTTTCACCTGCGTCACCCCTCTTTGGTGATGTGAAACGGACTCAAGAGGAAGTTAAAAAATATAAATAAAAAAATATAATTCAGAGCAGGAAACACCCACAGCATAAATCCAGCTGTCCTTCCTGCATTTGTCAGTTTAAACTGTGTTAATTTCAGCCTGGATTATGACTGTAACTTCTTCATATGTGTGTGATATTATCATACAATCACCGCACAGAGCTCTGATTGGTCAGTAGGAGGTGTTTTTATATGAGATGATCTCTTATCTGGAACATAACCTGCTCCGGAGCAGGTTAGCCGTTCAGCATAAGTTACCATGGTGATCTACCCCGGTAAGAAGTAAACCAGCTTCGTAGTACGGAAAACCCAGGGTTAACCCTGAAGTTACCTCGATAACGCCAAATCCTGCTTCGTAGTACAGGCCTCTGCTCTACCTCTGAGCCACAGCCACCCTTCTTTTATTTTTTTTTTATTTTACAAAAGCTTGGATCAAGGGCTGACTTTCAATGGATCGCAGCGAGGTATCTGCTCTGCTACGTACGAAACCCTGACCCAGAATCAGGTCGTCTGCGAGTGATTTAGCACCATCATCCGACTGCACCCCAGCCCTGTCACGAACGGCTCTACTCACCGACCAAAGCCGGATATCCGTGGCCAACCGAAGATCGCTATGGTATCATTACATCTAGGCGGGATTCTGAGTTAGAGGCGTTCTGTCATAATCCCACAGATGGTAGCTTCGCACCATTGGCTCCTCAGCCAAGCACATACACCAAATGTCTGAACCTGCGGTTCCTCTCGTACTGAGCAGGATTACTATTCAGTAACGTAAAACGAACCTGTCTCACGACGGTCTAAAGACTGGAAACAGCTAGCCAGTATCTAAAGGAAACAAAATCTGCCCACCTAAATTGTCAATTTATTCCTTTAAGTTATATAAGTGTTATATAGTAATGATATTTTCAGTGTATATTTGAGGCAAGTAGCTAACATCTGTTGTGACTCAGAGCTCCAGACTAACTTTTCCACTGGTAGGACTGGTGCTACCAACTTTCTCAGTGTGTCGCACCAGCACATGATTTGGTCGCACCCTTATTTTCCTTCTTCACTGGCTCGGTTGGTCTCCCCCCGCCTACACTTTCATCATCAGTGGCGTCTGAGTCGAAACCTCTCGTTGTCTCTCCCCACCAGCCTCCTCCTCTCTCTCTCTCCCCATTCTGTGCCGAATACCATCTTTTGGGCTCCAGAGCTTTGGCATTAATCAACAGCAAACATTCAAAACTTCGGTCAGTTGTGGGGTTGGTATCAACCTGCAGTGCTTTCTTAGCAGTCCTCCGGTCACTGGTGTGACCAGAGAGATCACCGCCACCGCTATCTGCGCTCAGCGTCTCTTCTCCTCATACATCTGTGTGTGTGACGTACCTCAAAATCACGTTTGCGAGCCGTCTCCCCCTTAACGGCTGCGTTTTGAGGCTGACGTCTCCGCACATGCAGCCCCCAGGGCTTCAGCTCAGCCCTTTCGACCCGAGCATGTTGTGTGTGTGTGTGTGTGTGTGGGATTTGAAGTTACTGTCTGTGCCGCTGTGTTTGCAACGTAAAACCATCATGCAGGACATGTGAGTAAATTTGACCAGCAAATAATCAGATATAGCTTATGAGACTGATCGATCGGTGCATCTCTAATTCATGCACTTGCACTTCCATGTAAAATTTCAACTCGCATACTCACAAAATGGTCACATATGCGACCATTTTGGTTGCAGTCTGGAGCCCCGGCGAGACCCTTTGTTCAATTTGTTTTCATACTTCCTCATCTGACCCAGGAAATTCCTGGGGGAAGCCCTGCAAGTACTGCAATGTGTGACTTTGTAAGTGAAATGTATTGTTCTTCAGGGTGGTTTACATTGACACAAGCCTTCCTGAGCCCTTTTGTTTGGCCCCTGGACAAATAAATCCTAAATATAACCATAGTTAGCATATACCTCAGCAGGCACACAGGAACAAGCATCACCCACACACGGCCGCAAAAGTCAAATAAACCACAGACGGACGCAGCAGACTGCTCCACACACGGGGTTGGATATCTTATAAATCTCATACTTCCAACACATTCAAAAAAGAGAATAAAACTAGCAAACACTAGTTTCTGTGAACCAAAACAGGCTCAGCCTCCCCCCCGACTCCCTCCCCATCCTCCTCCTCCTCCTCCTCCTCCTCCTCTCTTATTGAGGTCCATTCCAGAGCTAAGGTCAGCTGCTGCCCAGCAACCAGATCAACACCATAACTGGCAAGAGTGAAGACATTCAACACACACACACACACACACACACACACACACACACACACACACACACACAAAATGACTCACTACTTCAAGTGAACCCCTCCTCCTTACCACCAGTGTGTTACCACTGACTCGTCACTGACATGCATGAAGGTTTAACCAGATTTAAACAGATGTCTGAGAAGCTTTAATATACAGCATTGATATAAATGATGAGTAGAGGGAGAGAACCCAGACAGAACATAGTTGAAATCCATGATTTTTTATGCTTTGCCTGAGATGTGACCGAGGCTGGAGAAGCACAGCTACGACTACCGTTAATTGAGGTCAGAAACAGTTCTGGTCCCAGGTTAGCTACAGCCCAAAGGACACGTAAAGGGTTAAAACACATCTACCAGTCGGAGGTTTCTAAGTGAAAGTAATAAACTAGTTAATCACAAATCCATAAGACGGCCTGAGTCAGAGGGACTGGCAGCTTTTGGAAAAGGATCAACCCCAGATCTTTAACTGTTTCAGACCAGTTTTAGAGAATCACTGAAACTTGAATGAAATTCGGCAGGAGAAGTTAGAAGACTCGAGGCTCGTATTTCAACTGAACACCATTGGGGTTTTTAAGTGTTGGTCAGACAAAACAAGCAATTTAAACTATGGCTGTCAAAGTTAACGTGTTAATAGTGTTAACGCAAATTCGTTTTAACGCCACTAATTTCTTTAATACATAGAGTGGAGATACTGGCATCATATGAAACTAGAAAAAACCTAAGGAATCCATCAGTACCAACAATGTCATAACACCTTGTCGTTAACGAAGTTAAATAACGCTCCAAACTGACGCTCAATTTTGGCGAGGAAAAACTGTCATGGCCATTTTCAAAGGGGTCCCTTGACCTCTGACCTCAAGATATGTGAATGAAAATGGGTTCTATGGGTACCCACGAGTCTCCCCTTTACAGACATGCCCACTTTATGATAATCACATGCAGTTTGGGGCAAGTCATAGTCAAGTCAGCACACTGACACACTGACAGCTGTTGTTGCCTGTTGGGCTTCAGTTTGCCATGTTATGATTTGAGCATATTGTTTTATGCTAAATGCAGTACCTGTGAGGGTTTCTGGACAATATTTGTCATTGTTTTGTGTTGTTAATTGATTTCCAATAATAAATATATTAATAAATTTGCATAAAGCAGCATATTTATCCACTCCTATGTTGATAAGAGTATTAAATACTTGACAAATCTCCATTTAAGATACATTTTGAACAGATAAAACATGCAATTAATTTGTCAACTGGGCCTTAAGAAATTGTGAAAGACATTTTTTTTGACATTATAGAGACCAAAAGATTGATCAATTAATCAAGAAACTCTGACGATCTGAGGATGAAGTGATAATGAAAATAATCATAGCTGCAGTGAGTGTCATAATGAAGTATAATAGCAAGGTGCATTTTGTAATAAACATATTTCACAGCAGACATTTTGACATATCATGGCAGGAAAAGCACAGTTTAAACTTATACCATCAATAATGACTACATTCAGTTGAAATGCTTGAGTAATATAACAGAACCCTGGTATTGTGGCTTCATAGGACTTTTAAAAGAACCAGAACTAGTAATGCTGTTAGTAAGTATTTCCAGCTATAGCGAGTCATAATGTCTGACGTGAAAAGGCCTTTTGTCAGAAAATCTAAACTGAGAGGCAAGAGGAGATACACTCCAGCTTGTCTTAGGTAGGTAATGGCATTAGGACTAACATAGAATAACACAGCAGACTGGCTACCGACTCTATTTTCAGTGACTTTTCAGTATTTTTGGCCTCAGAAGCCAAAGACATTATCCAACCATCTGCTGCTCATTCAGCCACTGCATTTGTTGTCACACATTCCACACCGAGAAAAACTGTCTAAACACATGGGCCGGCATCTTGTTAAATCATCATGTTTCCTACAGCCTGACTGCTGTCACCAAAGAGAGGGCGGATACTGCTGACTGACAGTGTAGGCGTGTCAGGCTAATATTAAGCCTGTTTAAAATGTGTTGCAACGCAGGAAAAACAATCATAACAGCTGTGACTAAGTCTTTACACTTATGCCGACATATTTCCATTTTTAGAATAAAATCCCCAGAGTTTCGCAAGAGTTTCGGCGCGCTCCCTTGATCTCGATCTTCTAGTGTGAGGTGGTCATAAAACTCAGTCCCAGCTGTCTTAAGTCAGTCTTTTTCTCATCTTGACGTTCCGATAAAATCAAACAAGTTTAATATCATCGTAAATTCGATGACGCGAACATTGTCAACAATCAATAAGTGCACTCTCTCCTTGGGAAAGAGACGTCTGTAACTCAGCGGATAATTTTTTTTGAGGTGAATCAACTTCCCTGTACGAACACTCTAATAATCCCTACTAAATCATTAGGTCCTAAAAGTTGTAAAACGCACTAATAGCTGAATCCAGAGTTATTTCCCTTCCTACCAGACCAAAGCTGGAGCGAGGGCTGGGAGGCGGAGATAGCAAGCCGTGACGTCAGCGTGACGGCTGTGACCCCGTGACCGAGCCATTTGACCGAGCGGACGCTATACTGCGCCTGCTCCGTGGGCCCAATGGATGCGGAAGATCGCCGGAAGATCCGGGTACTTTTCCAGTCGGAAGTCGAGCCATTTTGGCTTCATGCGCCACTGAGCAACTTTTATAGGAATGAACGAGGCCCGCCTCCAACGCTGTATCCAGTTCTCTTAAGACATACATGTTGTAAATAATAACCCTGCAAGATCCCCAGTCTTTGCAAAATATTATAGTCTGTGACGAAAAACTCTATGACTTAAGACACACAGTCTTTAGATGTGAGAGGGTGTCAGACTTCAGTCTTTTAAAAGTCTTTTCAAAGTCTTCAAAGTAGGCGTTAATGACTCTCAACACAGAAGAGAAACTGTGAAATTGCTTCAAATATCATGTAGTGTGAGATCAGATCAGCACATGTTTCCCCTCCAGTGTCTATTTCTGCCTGTTGCCCAGAGTACAGGGGGTTGTAGAATGCTGGGCATGTTGGAGGATGGGGAGTAGGGGGTTGGGGGTGTTGCCTGCAGTTCCCATAAGCCTCCTATACCACCACACTGAGGCTTCACCCCACCCCCCGTAGCCTCTTAACCCTCTCAGTGTCCCAGTGTGATTTATGGAAACAGGAGGTCTCCCTTATAAAGAGCCAGGCTCCGCGGCTGGCTGCTCAGTGACCGCACGTTGCAGTCAGAGTGTTTCATCAGATCGACTGGACTCGTCTGCTCTGACAGATCCTCTCACAGAGCTCTTTAGAGCAGCCAATAAAGCTAAAAGGGTTAAAGTGGGATATGTGTTAAAGAGGAAGAAGGAGCCAGAGGGATGCTGTAATGCATTAACAATCACATTAAAAGTCACTTTACCAACACTTCTTACCCAGGGCTCCAGAGTGCGACCATTTTGGTCTGCGACTAAGCATGTTCGTCGGTCACGCCGGTTCGCCTGACATTTAGCAGGTCTGACTATGTGTGTGCATGTGTGAAACCACGCCCTGGACTCCTCCTCGAGCGACATCACAACCTTAAAACTAGGGCTGCACGATTATGGCCAAAATGATAATCACGATAATTTTTTATTTATAGATTAAGGACAAAATATTTCTATTGCAATTTCACATTTAAATAAACAGAGCGCTGCTTTCACTTCCATGTTGTGCCTCATTCCAACCGTCAAAAACTCTAAATGCTATCCTTTTACTTTGTTAATGTCATCTACAGTGCTTATTTGCATAAAAACACGCAATTCAAATGATTAGGAAATAAATTATTGTGTTTTTCTTTAAATATTTGCTGTGATTAAAAAAAATGAGTAGTTCTAATTATATATATTAAGCTGCTTAGAGCTAGTGTTAGGAAACAAAGTGTTAGTGTTGTGAAAACATCTGATTCAAACAACTGGATTTATTCAAGTTTCTCACCACATTTTACAAGACTACATTTGAACGCATCATGAGACTTTTCTATGAGCGGAGCATTTCAAACGTCACAATCGCAGTCGATCTTGTTCATTTCATTGTGGAAAGCCAAAAATCGTGATTGCGATAAATATTCGATTAATTGTGCAGCCCTACTTGAAACATTCCGGAAATTCAAAATGAAGAGAACTATTGCTCGATTTTCCGTCAAGAAAAATGCTGCGGTGCCCGTTACACCTGTCCCAGCCGACGTCACCAACCTGATCAGAGGCGCCAGATTCATTTCAGAAACGGGGGTGAGGGCAAAAAGTGTGTGTGTGTGTGTGTGTGAGACACTGTAGACTACATTTAATAACACGAGACAACTTAACCGCTAAATTCTTCTCTGCTCAGGAGATCGCCAAACAGCTGCATATCTCTCTCTCTCTCTGTTACTCTACCACAGACTTGCTCCTCTTATAGGTAGACTGCATCTGCATTTGTCCCACCTGCGCACCCGAATAGGTAACAGTGGCCTTGCATGTTCACATTTGGCGAGGGTTTAGGGTGAGAGATGCAGGTTGATTGGGCCTCCCCGCAATACTTTTGGCAATACCACCCGATTAACACAAATCACATCACTCTATTGACATTTAAACTCAGCTCTGCCTCGACAGGGAACAGATCGCCTAAAGGGTCTTTCACACAGAATGCAGCATAGATAAATAGGTGAATCGATTTTTTTTCCCACCCCTAATATCTAGAGGTCAGACGTCAAGGGACCCCTTTGAAAATGGCCTTGCCAGTTTTTCCGCGCCAACATTTTTGGAGCCTCCTTCGCAACAAGCTAGTGTGGCATAGATGCAATGGTATTCTTGGGTTTTCTAGTTTCATATGATGCCAGCATCTTCACTCAAGCTTTAAAAGTGAGCCCGCTACATCCTCCGAAAGATCGAATAGCGGCCGAGCCCGACAGCGGGCTGTCGAACTTCTAAGAGGTTAATTAAAAATCGATAGTGTTTTGGAATACGGTATCACAACGCTTAATATCGCGATACTCATGTGTATCAATATATTCTTACACCCCTAATGTGCGCCGAACCCAGCGGCGAGTACGGCACAAACCGCGTTCTGTGTGAAAGGCCCATTAGACAGATTTTCCTCTCAGTAGTTGGTGAGCACTGAACAGGGAAACTCTTCTCTAACGTAGCCATAAATGACAAATCAACAGCTTCACCCAGTTTACGGGTGACAGGAATCTGTCGACAACTTTGGGTGGAGGAAATCCCTTTCCTCCCGGCTAGCTCATTATCAAGCATGAGCGAGACACCGCTGATTGGTAACTGCTACTTTAGCACGTCGTGACACAAAGGGTGAATGCAGATGCGCCATTGGGGCTCTGAGGACACTCCTTTTAATAACCAATACTAGTATATTGGATTGACACAAGATCTTATTCGAAAGGTGTTATCTTTTAGGTGTTATCTAACATAAACTAGTGGTAAGCGCTTGAATCGATAACAATTGTCACCGGAACTTTACATGCAGGTTCTGACACACTTTTTGCGATGAAAATTAAAGTCCAAAAAACGGTGCCTGTTTACGCATCTTGTGCAGACACAGACGGGGCTGTGAAGCTGCTGCCAACTTATTGCCTGTTATCTATGTTAAATAGTGTTGAAACTGTGGCTTAATTATTAACTCTCTGGTCCCTGAACAGTTAGACTGAGGAAAAGTGCAGCAGTGGGAAATAAAGAGCCTATTGCAGCACTTCAGTTGACATTCATTATTGATTCTGGCGATCGGAGGTGGACGGTCATCGGGAGTAAAAGCCTTTCTGTTGGGGTTCCTGGGCTCAAACTGTAGGCCAGGTGTCAATCTTCTAACACCAAAATGAATGCTGTTTTCACAGCAATAAAAAATAGATAATAGAGAGAGAATTATGACCTGTTTAACTTCCAAATAAAAACCAGTATGCAAATTGTAATAAAGGAGTGGATGTTGACCTGCATGGGATTTATTATTTCACTTTTGTTTTCTACCGTGGTTTCGAATTGGTTCTCAAGAATCGTAGAATTTCATTGGTATTGGTATCGACTACTAAATTTTGGGTAAGGTAAGGCCTATGGGATCTAACAAAACGCTTAAAATGTATTATTGCGGTGCCAAAAGGCACGGTGAAAGTGTTTTTTTCCACCGGTGCAACCTGTGTAAAAAGTTAGTCTGGAGCCCTGTATTTAAACATTATAAACATTGCAAATAATTAATTTTATAATGTAGTCTATAATGCTGAGTTTTGTTTCTGAATACAATCTAAAGCCTGTTTGTAGTGATACAAATTATAGAATTCTTTTAAAAAACAATGTAGTTTAAAAAGGATTTTTTTTTTTATCTGGAAAGGCCATGTTAAAGTGGAGACACTAAAAAATAATAATAATAATAATAGACAGGAAAATTAAATGAGACATTTAACAAACGCAAACAATGATGAATCAATAACTTGATGGATTTGTGAAGAAACAGCTCGGATGCTATTACATTTGATACTGCTGAGAAAAAAATGGAATCTGACACAATGATTCGGTTTAATTGATTAGTCAATTGACAGAATCTGCAACAATTTTGATAAGATTAATCGTTACATCAAGCAAAAATGATAAATACGCAAATAAAATATTTTTCTGTGTTGTATATTATTGTGAATTTAATACCTTTGGGTTTTGGACTGTTGGTCGGACAAAACAAGACCTTTGAAGACATGACTGTGTGCAAATGTTATGCATGTCTAACTGAACAACACCAGGACACAAATTTCTCGATTGCACCAGAGTACAGGGGGTTCAAATGTTGACTGCAACACTTTAAAACTCTCACCTCTATCTTGCTTATCTGCTGAGGAAGCTACTTCTAAACTGAAACTAAACCTGTCTGCAACACGTCAGCCTGTACTACACTTACACTACTAACATCCTCTAATGTGTCCAGAAGATTCTATCTGCAAAGAGGCTGAAACAGGCAGCGTGATCTGTACCCTAGTGATGAAGATGAGTGGGCAACATGTGGAAGAGTGCACACTTAAAATGAATAGAAATGATCAACAAAGAGAGTACAGTTGGCTCATATAATCACCTTTTTTTTACCCATTATTTCTGCTTTTGATTTGTCTAAGATATGGCCCAAATCTTCTATCCCGATATAGGTAATTTCAATAAAAAAAATATATATAACAATAGAGCATGTTTTCTGGTAATTCAATATTCAAAGTCTATATGACATAACCACATGACAAAGTCTATTTTGTATACTCTTGTGTGAATTAAATACTTGACAAATGATAAGTATTTTCTCATTTTATGAACTTGAGCGCAAAATTAACTCAACAGTTTTAAATCAAATTATAGAGAAAAAAAAATAAAAACAGGCCTTGCCTATATCACGATAGAAACGATATAGAAAAATATATACGGTAGACGTCTTATCGTCGACAATATATCGTCATATTGCCTTGCCCTACTGATACCCTCTCTTTTCCTCCCTGAAATTCTTTGTCTTTTCATCATCTATTGCCTTCCATACACTAGAAGACTGAAGTCTGACACCCTGTCACATCTAAAGACAATGTCTGAAGTCACAGAGTTCTTAGTCTCAGACTATAATATTTTTCAAAAACTGGGGATCTTGGAGGGTCACTATTTACAAGACTGCAGCTAGATTCCTTCTGAGATGATGTAACCTGGTGGAAATTTACAAGAAGAAAAATGTTGAGAAAGAAGTGGATAGAAAGCTAGCTAGGTAGCTAACTACTGTCCCGAATGTGGCTACTTGCAAGCTAACATTAGCTACTGGAATGTTTGCTATTAACCTACGAGCCAACTGTATGTTTCAGCTAAGATTGCTAGCTTCAATCGTCAAAGAGGCGCTCTTGTTCACTCCACAACTCCACCAGTATCTCCATGTTTACTTTCTAGTTCTACCCCGTTTGCTGCTTCCTGTTTAGTTTGGTGCTGGAGAAAGCGCACCTATTGGTTGTTGACATCTTTCGCATTATTGAACTTACAAAAATATTAAACTTGTTTGATTTTATCGGACCGTCAAGATGAGAAAAAGCCATTTTGGCATCATGAGCCACTGAGGAACTTTCATAGGAATGAACGGTGACCCCGGCTCCAACGCTGTATCCAGTTCTCTTAATACATCCATGTGTTATAAACCGTTGTGCAGCGTTAGCCTTTAAATGCTTTAATCTGTTACTCCAACTGGGATTCCTTCATCATATTTCATTGTCTCAACAACAACAACAACCAAACAGGAAGCAGCAAAAGGGGTAGAAAGTAAACATGGAGTTACTTTCTACCCCTTTTGCTGCTTCCTGTTTGGTGCTGGAGAAAGCGCACCTATCGGTTGTTGACAATGTTCGCGTCATTGAACTCACAATAATATTAAACTTGTTTGATTTTATCGGGCCATCAAGACGAGAAAAAGCCATTTTGGCATCATACGCCACTGAGCAACTTTCCAACGCTGTATCCAGTTCTCTTAATACATCCATGTGTTATAAACTGCTGTGCAGTGTTTTGGCGTGTTAGCCTTTAAATGCTTTAATCTGTTACCCCAACTGGGATTCCTTCACCATATTTCATTGTCACAACAACAACACGCCCCCACCAATGCAGCTCCCTACACTGCTTTAACACTGGGATGTTTTTGGTTTCAAAACTGTCCCCCGACACGAGTTAAATCAACCAATCAGGATCCTAACACTCAAATATTTACCTTTACAAAGGTATAAGAAAATATATAGTGCCACTTTTTGATTTAGACCAGTAAAAGTAGCAGAGTAAATGTGGATCAGGCAAAAAAAAGGAGCTGTTTTGAGAAGCTCTTCCTTCCACAAGGAGAGCACAAACTAAACACCCACAAATGTTTCCATGATCCATCACCCAACACAGGGCCTTGACTCACCAAATGGAAACCACCATGAGTCTCCCCCCTCTCCACACTCACACACACACACATTGGGGTGGAGGATGTAATCCAAACAAAGCCATTCTCCAAACCCAAAGCGAGGCTAGAGTCTCCTCTAGCCAACCACTAGTGATGTGTTGGTCGGGAACGAGCCGACTCAAAGAGCCGGCTCCCGTCCGAGAGTTTTTTTCTTTTTCTTTTTTTACTTAATTCAAGGCAGAATGATAGGACGATCTTCTCCGCGCCACGGGCACTCCATGCACTGACTGTGACTGAATGTTGTGTTAATGACGTCCCTGCGACCAATCAGGTGATGAAGGAGGAGAGAAAGAGAGAGAGGAGTGCGGTGCGCGAATAGCAGAAAAGATGAGTCGGAAACAAAGCAGCGTGTAAAATGATGGTATTAATTTAAGTGATATATATGCACACATACTAATCATTAAGGTCAAAACAGCTAAAGCTAAATTTGGCTGAATTATAAAAGGCAGAAGTGAAATAAAATGAAGAGACGAGTTTGGGAGCCGAAAGAGCCGGCTCTTTCTTGGTGAGCTAAGCCAAATGATCCGGCTCACTAAAAAGAGCCGGAATTCCCATCAACATCTACAGCTTCACATCAGACCTACTAGTTAACTATAACATTTAACCAGTTTATAATCAGCTTAATTGATATTTGAGCCTCTTTTGGTGAGTCAAAACGGTTGATCTATGAGTTTAACATCACAACAAACTAAAACTATCGAGTAAACTTGTCTTTTTAGGGGTTAAAGACGTTATATTTGCTCTGATTTAACCCCTGATTGTCTGACATGTTGTGTTTTTGCTGTGTAAACTGTGATATTCGCCACCTCGTGATTGTGTATTATTATAGTTACGTAAATTAACCGCACATGCCTTCATTTCGGTCACCATCCTCTCTCCCCTGGTGGTTAAACAGCCCGGTTATTCACGGTGTATAACGGTATAATTGTAGGCTACTAAAATCAGTGTAACGGTTCATAACGGTCTAAACCAACCGCCGCTAACCGCACGAGGAGAGAGAAACCAACCGCCGCTAACTGCACGAGGAGAGAGAAACCAACCGCCGCTAACTGCACGAGGAGAGGAGAGGAGAGGCGGGAAGAAAACAAGCTGCTCACCCAGAAGATGAAGTTGAAGAAGAAGAGCAGGTACTTGATGCATTTGGTGCAGCCTTCGACTCCCATGGTGGTCCGTTTAGTCGGTTATATGTATATGTGTGTGTTTATATCGTTAACGGGTCAGCAGCAGCAGCAGCAGTAAGAGGCCAGGTGGTGTCGTGAGGCGTGTTAACGGGACTGAGTCTCGACTGGGAATCCTGACTAGAGCTCAGAGACGGAGGCAACACCCAACTCCTCCCTCCCTCACGGTCTGAACCCCCCGTTTTAATCCCAACGGTCGCAACAACATGGTACACTTCCGGTCACCGCCTCCAAAATAAAACACACATTTATTCATAACATGCTTTGGGAGGGGTCTTTGCTTCTGTAAATGGTTCTTCTTAGTCATAACATTTAGCACTGCTAAAAATACTTGATACTAGATATGTATGGAAGCCTCTTGCTGCCAACAAAGGTCCCATATTGTAAAAAAAAGTGAGATTTTCACATCTTTTTTTATTATAAAGCAGGTTGAAGTGCTATATTACGACGGAGTATTAGGGCCACATTGAGAAAAAAAAAAAAGAGAATTACGGGAAAAAAGTCGTAAAATTACGAGAAAAAAGTCGTAATATAACGAGAATAAAGTCATAACTTTACGAGAAAAAAGTTGTAAAATTACTAGAATAAAGTCATGATATTACGAGAATAAAGTCATAACTTTACGAGAAAAAGTCGTAAAATTACGAGAATAAAGTCGTAATATTACGAGAATAAAGTCATAACTTCACAGTATGTTTTCATTTCATAAAAGTTAATTATAACCTTTTTGGTCGCCTAAAAACGTCTTATTCAGAGTTTGGTTGTACTTAGCTCCACCCTCTCGTGTCACTTCTGGTTGCAAAAAAACAAGAAATTGTGAAAGTGTATAAGGGTTTAGCACATTATGATGGACGTATATGATGGCCATTCCCATGCTTTATTATGTCTCATTGTTTCAGTAATTTTGGGGTTGCAAAAACGGCATGGTTTTGCCCCAAACTGCATGTGATTATCATAAAGTGGCCATGATGTCTGTAAAGGGGAGACTCCACATAGAACCCATTTTCATCCAGATATCTTGAGGTCAGAGGTCAAGGGACCCCTGTGAAAACCAGCATGCCAGTTTACCCTCGCCAAAATTTAGCATAACTAACTAACTTATAGGCACGGATCTTTATTGTAAATTGCTGCCTGCTTTAATAGAGGAGGTTACTTTGCTCTTAAACTGTCAGCTAGCCTATACTCCTGAAGACGGATCATTTAGTGTGGGTATAGTTGGCACCATTGTGGTTTCACGGTTCCACCTTGTGGCAGTAGTAGTACATCAAAATGAGAAACCATCCAAACCGATGGAGAGAGGAGGGGGGGTCTCAGCAGGTGGAAATGAGGCCAAGGTAAATGCAGAAAAAACATAGCAAGTTGCAGCCTTTAGTGATATTACAATTATTTAAATGTCTAGTTCAAATTTGATCACAACACTAATCACAACTCCCCGCCATCTGTTTGCTTTTACAATCAGACTGAGGACATTTAATGTTTCTTTTTTTCTTTCTTTAATGTTTCTCTTTTTCTTTCTGTTTTGAGTTTATTGTTTGTTTAGTTAATTTTGTTACTACGTTGGATAATTGTGTGGTGCACTCAATACAATTTATGACTGATATTATTGACGCTGTTGTAGATTAAAAGTTAATTAGTTTATTAATAGTTACTTTTCCAACCACAGCCCTCCTTGTGACCCGTGTTAATCCATTCTGTGCAACAAATAAGCAGCGGTCGGCAGAAACATTAAATACCAGAATCTATCTTTACAGTGGTAACATTAGACATTAACCTTCACATTGTGGCAACAAAGTTAGGATTTTGGTGTAAAAAATGTATATTTTTTTAAACTTTATTATACATTTATAGATTACAACAGTTATTAGTTACCCATTTAGGCAAGAATTTTTTTTTTAATTATTACTTTATTTGAAAATATGCAAGCGTTAGCCAGAAAGGCTAATTTTCATCTGTAGTCCCCGGGCAGGCAATAGTTTAAACATAGGCGTTAAGAATAAAAGCACTGAAAATATAATCAACAGTAAATAGAGACATAGAGACCAGAGAGACAGTTCAGTTATCACTCCACATTTTCAACTAATATAACAAATAACTAAATTAAATAACAAATAATGTTCCTAAAATCTTTACCAAACCTGCCTTTAAGGGTTGACAGAAACTACAGGTGCATAGGGTAAACATTTTATCTAACATATCACCATGCAACATCCCCCGTTGATTACTTACATTAAGACAATTATTATTACAAGTTTTCTGAAATGTTATGTTTAGATATGCAAATAAGGCATTATCTTATCAAATATGTGATAATATGCATATATTTCCAGAACAGAAATCTGAACATTCGATGAAGGCAGGTTCCAAATTTTTTGTTTTATTTTGTTGACATATTAGAGACAAAGGTTTTTACGGAGGACTTTTTGGATATCTCTTTTTATCACTTCATAAATCAGAAAATACTGTCAACAGCCATGAAAAATCTGTGTTTTTAGGAACAAAATGTTCTGTAAATCAGGCTATGAATGATATAACATGAACAAACTCCTCAGTAAAAACCTGAACCTTAAAAACCAGACTATAGGAATGAAACTAAGTGCAACTGAAGAAAACAGCCTTTAAAGATATGAATTGTAAAATTACATACAGTACATTTTACAAGACACTACAGATGAATAGGGTAAAAACAATGTTACTAAGACATTTATTTCATGTATTACAAGTTTTATGAAATGTTATGTTTAAATATGCAAATGAGGCATTATCTTATGCTAACTTTTGGTGAATTTAGAAGAAATCTACAGAAAAACAAAGTAATAAAATAAACAGCTAAATGTGTATTTTGGATGTTTTCTTTCTACTAGTCTGAAAAGAAGACGTAAGTAAAATAGACCAAAATCTCAAAATTGACCAGTGCATGAAAACAGTTTTTGTTTTTGCCTGGGGTGTCTTTCTGTAGCAACACTAATAGATGTTTCCTTTTCAAGGGTAGCCACTTCATGAAGTTTCACGAGGACATATGAATGAAATTTACGTTGTCACCTTCTGGATTGACCGGCTGTAATCACTTTAAATGACGGACTTTGGCTGATTTGAGGCGGATTTTGGTTTTCAGGTTTTCGGATGTATTTGAATTTTAAGAAAAATCAGAGTTTCCTAGTCATAATTCCACAATTATGTGCAGATTGGTGACTTCAGTAAGCTTTTAGCACAGCTCCACCCAAATCCTGTCCCCACCTTCTTGCCAGACCAAGGCTAACTTACAGGCCGGTCCCATAAAGGAGGCACTAAGCTCTGTATGATTATAACTCTACTCAAGATTGTCAAATCACTACGGCCTAGCCAAACCACCGTCTTGGATTCAGGTCAGTATCCTAGTTTGCCATTCTCACCAATCCCCGTCCAACCTCACACATTCCCACCCATGTATACCAAGCCCATCCAACCCACTGATCTCCACCCAAACCTTTCCAACTCCAGCTCGCCTCTGTGACCCTCATACAGCTCCCCCCTCCCGTCAGACTCTCCGGTGTTTGTTGAGTCGGTTCAGGGCGTCTTCTACAATGTCCAGCTCATGCCGGATGTCTTTCACCATGCTATTGATGCTGTTGGTGTCCTTCAGGACGTCCACGCTCTGGGTGTAGGGGTCGTAGCGTACTGTGAATGGACGCCAAATGGTCTTAGCGAACTCCCTGCAGACACAATGTCAGAGTCATTTATCAATAGTTCAACCTTTCACACATCACTGTACGACATTGGAGCTACAAAAACATTCAAGCCAAAGTTTTGTGTGTAGTCAGAGCAGAATTCTACTCACCTCATTTTGTTCTTGGCTTCCTCAAAACTCTCGGAAACAAAGTAAACGTCTTGGTACGTAGATATTAAGCACTCCTGGGTAGAGGTCATCACAGGGTCAAATGGAAGGATGTTGGCCTTGCCAGACAAAGCACGCTAATAGAAGAAAGACAGTAGACACATTGAGAGAATGACCTTCTTAACCTGGTTGGTAGTAGTAACATACTGTAGTTTTGGCTGACTGCATGTGAATGAAAAGAAAATGTTTCTCAGTCCAGGAGTTATGATCCAAAATCGGAAGTCATTTATAAATTGCAACATTTTCACCAAACTTCATTGAAATCTTTTAATTTTTTTTAAAGCATATAAACATATGGAAGTTCACAGTGTAAGCAATAAGCGCAGCAGATGAACTTGTGCTGTATAAAGTTTGACAGCAGGTCGTGTGTCACCTTGAGTTCACTGACGGAGGAGAGGAGTCCAGCTCCGTAGGCCCGTAGCCGGCCGTCCTGCTTACATAGACCAAACTCCACTGTGAAGAAATAACACTGGAACAAAACAGGTCGTAACTTTGACATCGTCCTATTCATACACAGCATGAGAATGTAAGTAATAGATGTCACTTAGTAAGTTGTAATAGTAAATATTAATACATATTTGACTAATTTGTTTGTCTGCTCTAAATTTAGTCTTAAAACTTTAAATACTAATCACTGTTCTTGTGTTCTGTTGTTTTAAGGATGGTTTATGGTGTCTACACTGCCGCAATTAATCATAAATGCAAAAACACTTTCCATATGCTGTTAATACACACTCTTTAAAGGGATGTTGTGCTAAAATGAAACCGAGGAGACACAGGCAGTCATTATGTGAACATAACAGCTGGTTTCAATAAAATGAGTGCTGTTCAGCAGCCAAAGAATGTTATGCTGTTTTTAGCATTACACTCTACTACATTATTATAGCAACTGATCCTTGAACAAGGAAGTTCACATCGACACACCACAACAATAAACAAAATGACAAAAATGCATCCATGTGTGTGTGTGTGTGTTTTCTCACTGTGGCCAGTTTGTGCACAGCATCATCTGAAGCTCCCAGCGATGCTAAACCGATCTCCTGAGAGAACTGGGCGAAGCTGGGCTCAGCGAGCAGAGGAACATGACCCAGCAGCTCATGGCACGTGTCTCTGCATCAACACACACATTTGAGAAGGCAAACGCAGGTATTGTTTCACTGAAGAACACATAGTAGAAACAGTAGTTTGAAGTGAATGATGTCTTGTGTGTGTGTACTCACGGTTCAGGTGTATACAGTGGCTCGGAGCTGTGGCGGATATACTGAGTGCAGTGGAAGACTCTGAAGGCCAAGCCCGCTAGAAAGTCTCTGGGGGAGAGGTACCCCGCTACTGGCTTAATGATGAAGCCTGAGCGCTCTACACACACACACACACACACACACACACACACACACTGCCTGTCTGTTTCTTTGATAGAGAGATGTTGACAGTGAAGTCTGAATTACCTACATTACCAGAAACAATGGGCCTCATACAAGAACCACAAACTTACTCTTAAGTAACAGAAAAGTTTTCATTCACAAGCGGTACAGCCTCGGCCTGTTGCATGACTCATTTACAGATACACTTGTTTGACTTAAAAAAAAAAAGTGTACACTTTAAAAGTTGGCTGCAAGGAATTGTGGGGCGGCATTATCTCCTTTCCTTTGGTAAAGGATGGTCCGGTGTATCCTACGCTAAAGGAGATAATAAAGGAAGCATTGAAGCACCTTTCCTTAACATTTAGAGAATTTGAACAGCTCTTATCATGGCTGCTACTGAGATACTTCCGGGTCTTTTCACTCCGTTAGGAACCTTCCTAAGCAACAAAGACTTTTCCGCTGCAGCTTTTGAGTCCAAGTGGACGTTTGTGTCGAATTTGAAGAAACCAGCTCAAAGGGTTCCTGAGATATCACGAGAATGTGACGGACGTGAGGTCACAGTGACCTTTGACATTTGACCACCAAAATCTAATCAGTTCATTGAGTTCAAGTGGACATTTGTGCCAAATTTGAAGACATTCCCTCAAGGCGTTCCTGAGATATCGTGTTCACGAGAATGGACCGGACGGACGGGAACATAATGCCACCGGCCACTAAATGAAACCTAATGTAAAATTGTAATTCTGTTCACTGTCAGCGTGATGCACCTCATGGCATGCCAATTTACTGAGACGTTCAACAACG